>CM040240.1:188867919-188991746 GCA_022545495.1 Chrysanthemum lavandulifolium
AAACTTATTTGTATATCCCGATTTATCTTTTGAAAGGATTATGATTTCACTATCTTTCTTTCACTTTATTTCAGATTCGTTCTCGTTTCGTATTCGCTTTGCTTGTATATCTGTTCACCGAGCTTTTGAAGCTCAACCGCATTTCTTTTCTTTCATGGTGTATCTAAGCATTGAGCCGGGTATTGCTTTGGGACGAGTCTTGAGTGGACTTACCTTAGAGATTTTAGCTTTGATCTTATGATACCATTTAGAATTTATATTTTAGACATTTCATTTGGAGTTTATTTTCATTGGGACCAATGTATTGAAGTCTTTTGACTTGGATTATTTCAATTTTATGTTGAGATTTCTTTTGGATATTTATGTTTGCTTTGATATGACACCATTACTTGTGATTCCTTTACCCTTGTCGGGTCGGGCGTTACACATTTCCTTGTAGATCACGAATGAAACAAGTTTTCTCCCGAAGCAACCTCCAAATCTCCATCACAAAATTGACCCATCGAAACAGACAGACCGAGGCCTTCCACATAGTAAACCCTCCGATTTCGATGTTCCCATTGACATAATCTCCGTAGCCCATGATAGTCGCAAGTGATCATTCCGAACTCGACGGTGCCAATGAACTTTGCAATAAAGTTTGATAATGCTTTAAGGTTGCCTGTCATGTGTCGGGAACATCCGCTATCAACAATACAGAATGATCTCAGATCACCGCACGTACACGCATTTGACACAGATGGAATAGAAGTAGATGTGGAACCCGAAATGTTAGAGGGTTCAAGGTATATTAGACATACACATTAATAATTTTAGGCATCCATTTAAATCCTAGTGTGTTATATATCCATTTCGCCATCGATAACTACTCTTTGCTTTAGTCTTGGTGAAAGCACTAGGTGGTACTACATTCGAGGAGGTGAACCGAGCTACGGTGATGATGAATGTTTGCCTTAGAATCTAAAGAAGGCGGTCTACCAAGCACGGACTTAGAATGATTAGTGGGCCTAGAGATATTCCGATTCTTAGATTCCGTAATCGAGAGATTATAGCTTTAGCAACACATTTATCATGACAATCGAATTCATACTTTTCCGACAAATAACACAAGGTGCATCGATCGAATATCAAAAGAACTTAACTGTTTAGCATTCGTTACATCACTATTTCTATTACATTTGCCGATGCAACATCTATAGTGGAAGCAACATGAGTCTTATTCGAGTCCTAGGGTGTTCTTCTACTTTAGCATTCCTTATTGATCTTTTCTTAGGTCGCAACTTCCTATTCTTCGATTGAGTGCCCTAGGTCGTGAAGTGCGGACGCTTGGAAAAGATGCAACTATTCCTATTTCAAGAGAGGGAAACACGTTAGCAACTTGTGATTTGGCGGTGGGATTCTAGGTTCACGATTACTAAGTGTGACCGGTGCTAATCTCTTAATCACAAGAGGCGGAAGTTGTTCATACTTTCCTAACATTTCCTTAACTTGGAGATAGTGTGAATCAAATCTTCATTTTCTTTAACGAATATTACCAAAGAAAATTCATGACTTCTCTAGTGTGAGCAAGATAGTGATCAAGTTCGTTAGATGCTTCATGACGAGTCATATTGAGTAAATCAAATATGACACCATATTCTGTTTAACTTTTGAAAGTTCTTGTTCATATTTTGAGATTTGACTTTTCAAAGACACGTTTTGATCATCCGGTTGCTCAATTTTAGGATCGAAGATTTTGCACTCAACCGAGCGATTTTCTTTTGAAAACTAAGTTGATGATTGTGAATATCTCTTTCACACCAATGAAGCGGCGTTTTGCATTGTAAATTTCATTGAGTAATCGTTTATTTTCGCTTTTAAAGACTCGATCCGAAGCACATTATCGGTGTTCTCAACAGTTACAACATTTTCAACAATATCGCAGAGATGTAATCGATGCAAATGGCAAAGCATGAAGTAACACAACATTATGGATATCAAGACATATAACATCTTCCAAGAGTCGATCAACATCTTTTCTCAACATTTTCTTTTATGCTTAGTGTTAGAAATAGATGTTTCGCTTTTCTCAAAACGCTTTTCATTACCCCAAGTTCCTTATGAAAATCCTTTTCCTGTGCAATTGCACAACTTTTCAAGTTTTTAACATTAGGTAAAAGATTTTTCCGAAAATGTCTCTTTGTTCTCGCGCGAGGCGATTGAAAGTGTTCAATTTTGATTTCGAACGATATTCTATCTCATGTTGTAAAATTTTGAGGTCACCATGAAAATGTCAAAATATCAAGAATTTTTGATTTTTAGGTTGTGAGTTTACTTCACTAATTGAAGGTAAAGGACCATAAGTTTGTGCAAAGTCCGCTTTGGGATTAACATTAGAAGACTCGTGTGTTTTGATGATAACCCTTGGTGTGTTAGAAGAATCCGTGGTGTGACGAAAGTGACCGCGCTTTTATAATTAAAAGGTTTGTTGTAAACAACGTTTTTAATTTTGATCGACTATCGTCTTCGCATCTAATTCCTCTTGACGATGATATTCAACAACACTCATAATAGTATTATCAATTTTGTATTCTGACCGGAAACTTCAGAGTTGGTTTGAATGTTTTTAGTGAAAGCTTTAGTTTGTAATCGCCTAGATTTTTCCATATCCTTTTGGATTGGGTTTTAAGGTAAACTGCTCAATAGTCATTCTTGTTTCACCATGTTTGTAAACAACAGTTTTAAACTCTTTAAGTTTGTTTTGGTGTCGATAATTTCGTCAAGAAGGTCATCTACCCGATTCGTTGAATGCTTTTTGTATGCGAGAACTGTTTTTGACAGTTTAACAACTTAGCCTTAGCTTTTGATTGTCCAAGGTGAGAGCGTTAATTTGCTTTTTATGTTCATGTTTCGATTGTTCTAATTCATACAACAAAGCATTCTTCGAGGCGGCTAGATCACGATCCGTCTCTAAATATTTTTCGCTTTGATGAGATTTTGCAAAGCGGCTTCAAAACCTTTTCATGGTTTTCTTGAGTTTTGTAAAGTTGAGTTGCATTTGTAAGCATTCAAAATCCTTGGTTAATAAAGGCCTTTTTACTTTTTAAGGTTTGATTTAATGCAACACATTCAAGAATTTGGGATTGTTGGTCTTTAAGTAACAAAACAAGATCTGGATGAGGCAAAGTTCATCTTGTTCAACGTGAGTCACAACATGATCATTATTTAGATCCTCAAGTATAACCACGGAGTCAATTTGATTATCAAGGAAACCATAAGGTCATCCGGATCGTCAAATGTAACTACGGGTTTATTTGAAAATCGTCGAATGAGATGTAGATGACTCATTTGAACATTCGAGCCGTGCGGATTCGATATTGATGGAGATATTAGTTCGATATGATGATGGTTTGTTGGGCACCGAGACAAGCCATCGTTGTCATACATTGGGCTGTTTCACTCATGTGTAACTCTTGCATATTAGCCATCAACATAATGTTTGCATTGGCCGCAAGTCCTCCATATCATCATCCGAGTCGCATCCGCCATAAAGCTCGTTCTTTGTCCGTGAGAGATCTACCGACTTCATCCTTAAGAGCCAAAAGTAAAGCCTCTTTGAAATAAGCACCGCCCCTAGTCCTCGGCTTTGGGCATGCATTAGCTGTGTCCTTCTCATTGCGCTTGTAGCATCTAAGACCATTTAACCGATTCGAGCATTTCTGCTCCACCACTTGAGCTCATTGTTATTCCTACCCACAAGATTAAACCCTTAACCACCGCCCATTTGACGACCATAATCACGATTCTCAACTTCAACACGTCCATTGTTCACAACAACTTGAGCCCGTGTGTTAGATGAGGAACGAATGCGATTGTTGGATTTGTTGGTGTAACGGCCAAAAGCATTAGCAATCATCACAAATCCTTGTTGCAATGCTTCGAACGGATCGATTTCCTCGTGACCGACATATGCTTGAGCATTGTTGTTGTATGGAACCAATTGATTTTGTTGAGGTTGTTCTTTGTGAAGGTGTGTTTGAAGCGCTTGGTTGAGGTCTTTGGTTGAGAGGGATAATTACATTGAGCATACAAGGCAAGTTGTTGATTATCCGGATTTGACCGATTAGCAATTTTAGCACGGAGAATCCTTTCCCGATCAACCGCCTTTTCATGAGGCTTCAAATAATCGTACAACAATCCATAAGTAGAATGATGCATATTCTTCGCTAGACGAAGAAAATGACATACTTCTCCCATTTAGGACCAAGACTACTCGGGAACTTAGTATTCACCGCAATTCTTGGCATGATGATGTTGTGTTTATCCAAATCATTGATGATGTCTCGAAAATCGATGATGATAGGACTCTAGTGTCTCTCGGGTTCAATCATGAAGTGTTCATAAGCCAAGTAAATTTTGGATTCCAAATCCTCCCGATTGAGTATAGATCCTTCCATAAGAAGACGAATATGATCCCACATTTTTTGTGCGTCTTTTGAGCATCAACACTATGAAGAATTGGGTATGGTAATCCTAAGAGGATGTATTCCATTGCAAGTTCATCGCTTCATAGTGTAGAAGTTTCGTAGCATTTAGATCCGCAATGCAGTAGCAATGTTGGTTTGTTCATCTCTTGGTGGAGCAGCAGTTGGATCTCCGGCACAATGACAAGAGGCGTCTCAAATGGACCTTCAAGATAACCTTCTTTAAGAACTTTCCATGTGGCTTCTTTGGATCACAAAACCTAAAGAACCTTATCACCCATTGATCGTAGTTTCCGGAGTGAGCATTGGAGGTCTATCAAGTGATCCACCTCATGAATTGATTGTTGGTCGCTAAAGCTTCACACATATTTGCAAACCAAGTGGGTTCCTTCATAGTGTTCCTTGATGGATGTTGATTAAAATCATTTGTGTAGGGTTGAACTTGAAGGCTTGGTGGTGTTTGAACCATTTGTGGTGGTGGAATTGCACCAATTAGTGGAGTATGTTGTTGATTAAATTGTTGTTGATAAATAGCTTGTTGTTGATTCCATTGTTGATGTTGTGGAGTTAATTGTTGTTGTTGTTGATTATAAGTGTGAGGGAAATAGTTAGAGTATGGTGGTTGAGACATGTTGTTAAACTTGTGTAGTAAAAATGGATCTTTGTAGTCAAATAAACCTTTGTTGATGAAGTGACCTTAGGCGTAGAAAAGACAAGAACCAAGTAGCACTTATGCGTAAAAACACCAAAAGTTACGCGTAACAATAAGGAGTTACGCGTAGGTTTTAGCTTATGCGTAAGTAGGAAAAACACTAAAGTTATGCGTAGACAAAAGTTAGGCGTGAAAGTTAGGCATAGGATTACCTTATGAGAACTAAGTTTACGCTAAAGTGAATCTTATGCGAGGATTTCTACGCGTAAGCTTATGCTTATTCGTAAGTTTAGGGTTTTGCCCAAATGATCTTTACACTATCACAAAGGCAAAGGATATCCAAAGTCCACGTATTTTCGGACTTATCCAAGTAAGAAAACACGAATAAACCACGAAAATGAAGATCAAACCAAGGATAATCTTACGTGTAATTTTAGGGTTTCAATACGCGTAGGATTACTCGTAATGTTGATTTTGCCCAAATGTGTTTCTAAACCAGATTTTTGTTATGGAATAACTTCAATAGTACCAAAAGAACACAAAAGTGTGAAATTTGATGTACCAAAACTGCTAAATGGGTTACGCGTAGAACGACACCCAAGAACAAAAACACGTTCAAAAACACCTATCCACGCATAAAGTTTGAAACTTTTTCCAAAAACACGATTTTAACACCTTAAGAAATTGAAAGTACAAGAATCTTGGATTAAAAGTGTAAAAACAAGTTTTAAGCGAACCAAAGTATCAATGTGCGTTTTAGGCGAGGACCGAAACCCACTTCAAAAACAACACGATTCACCCAACTAGTTGGCGATTGATACCACTGTTGGGTCACTAGTTTTACAAACACAAGTAATATAGAAAGGAGATGAGGCGATTGAACAAGAACCAAACACACATACACTATAATAAGAGGCGGTTATCGTAAGGCATATGTGAAAGGAAATAACTTGAACAACCAACCTCAAATGAGGGTTTACAAGAGTATTTATAGGAGGAAGCTAGGGCAACACTCCTAGTTCCTATCCTTTCTTATGTGGGCTTGGGCCTAAGCTTATGGGCCTTCTACATAAGCTAGACCTTAAACAAACATAAAGGCCATAATAAAGCTACCTATTACATATGAAATATAAATACTTGAAATACTGTTTAGGAGTGATTCCAACACAACAGCTATGAAAGAGTGGAAATGACGTTTCTAAGATCTAAGACCTATAACATCTTGAGTGTTTTAGTCCTCCTAAGTGTCTTAAATGAAGAGGTGCTTGGGTATTTGAAGGTAATGAGTGATGTAGCTAATGATTGTCTTTTATGGAAGGATTTGGAACTTTCAAGAGTACCAATGGATGAGCAAGGATGACACTAAAGATGAGAGTGTCAATTGAAGCTAAATGATCCTAGAGATCAGGTTGTGATTTAGCATAGTGTTTTGGAAAATATCCTAGAAGCTTTGAGATGGGAAAACTAGAGTTTGATCAACTTTGATCAATTTTGAGGTAAGGATGATTTATGATCAATTTTGTCATAATCAAAAGATTTCTAAGGCTAAATGTGAGGATCAGTGAAAAATGAAGTGTGAGTTTAAGAGCGGAAGAGTAATGGATTAAAATGAAACGATAGATCTACAAGCATCTTAGAGTGTGATCTAGATGAGTTATGTGAGTAGGAAGGATCTACTATCTTGATAAGGACTTAACTTGCCTTAAGACACTATGTTTAGCTTAGTGTGAGGTGTTCTAAGGATATGTTTGAAATATAATGCTTGCAATTGCATTTTACTGCTTGTCGGATCCCACGGTTCCCTAAGTGTAGGGATCCGTTTAGCACAAACTTTGGGATCCGTCCATCACTTTCGTAGAACCTTTACTAAAGGTATGCAATGATCTTGAAAATGCATTATATTTCAAGGTTAGTTTAAAGGGTTCTAACACTAAGATATCAAATGTAAGATGTTTTATTTCATGAGAGAAATAGGATTACATTGATAAAGCACGCAGTACAAGAGAATTTATCCTATTTTGAAATACTACTAGGTTTCTTGAGTGTTTTCGCTAGGAGGATCATTACGTGATTGATGAGTGTTGGTGGAATCAAGAATGAAGAAAGTCTTCATGAGAGATATGTTTAGCGGTTCCATCATCTTGTTCACAAGTACGTACAACGGACTTTGAAATTGAGGATGGAAGTGCATAACATTATGATAGAGGCGTTTCAAGAACATTCCATAAGGGATGAGTTTATTCTTGGAGCCTTGAAGATTTACAATTCGCCTTGCGAAGAAGTAGGCGAGATTGTATGGTTGTTGTGTTAGCAAACAGTACAACATGTGAGTACAACAAGCGGGAAGGATTTCTCGATTTCCCATAAGACTCCAAACATTCTCATGTAGGATGAGTGCAAGAGGCTTGTACTCTTCTCGGATGTCCCGTGTGAAGATAATGTTTGGATCGGAGTAATATGGTCGAGGTTTGCATATTATGCGATTTAAATCTTCCGGGGAGGGTATGTGTGAACAATATGGACTATTTTCTTCACGAAAGTTGAAGAGAGAATCAAGTGACCAATCTTTGGTGAAGGCACATTGTCCATGATTTGGAATTCGGAGGATGTGAGCAAAATGCCCAAGGGTTAAAGTGAACTTTTGGTTTTTGATATAATACCAAAGAGATAGAGAGCGATCCTCGTTACGAACGAGTTCAACTTGACAGAAGAATTCCATTATGAACCTTGGACATATCTTCTCGTTGATTTCAAGAAGACATTCTAGTCCTATGGCTCGGAAGGAGGTATTGATACCTTCTTCGAATTGTAGAGAGGTGTCTACAATACGTCCTTCGTAGAAGTGAAGGTTTTCGAGGTTATTGAACCCACGGACATGAATGCCAGGTGTGTTGGGTTCAAGGGAGATGTTCGGAGAGTAGATGCTAGTGAGTGAAAAATAAAACTCATATTCATGCGTCATAATTGAACCTATAGAAATGAATAGTTAAAAGAAGGGGATGTTTGTGTTCAACCTATGATTATCTAATGTTTTTACTAGATTTTTATTAACAATGGTTTTTAACAACAATGACACTCAACTCACTTATGGTTTTGACATTCTAGTGGAATATTTCTTTTAGAGAGAAAGTGGTTTTCATTTTGCATGAAGAACTGTTTTCCAAGAGGGACGGATCCCACGGTTCCTTTACAAAAGGGATCCGCTAGTATATCTTCAAGGATCCGTAGATCTCAGAAGTTCTGTAAACAGATTTTACAAAAACATAGGTTTTACATTTTTATACCACGAAATATGTTTTATCCTACATTTTCTTTTAGCATGCATACATGATTTCTAATGTATCACGAAAGAATATGAAAGAAATAAATCAAAAGAAATGACAAATATATTATGATAATAATAACCTAGATAACTAGATTATTAGTAATATTGCATTTCAATACTAAGGATGATACAAAGGATTGGGTATATGATCCCAATGTAGATTAACAACACAAAGTAAATGTCTCCATATGTGAACTTCATCATAGGGAACACAAGTGCGATGAGTGTTAAGGCGATGAGCACGAGCGCGATGTAAACCATGTTGATGACGAATCTTCTTGGTTTCGGTTGAGATGGAATGAGGAGGAAGATGAAGTTTTTCGAATGAGAGGAAATTTTTGAAATTGGAAGATTTGAAAAAGTGAGGGTTTGATAGAGTGGTCGACGGTGGGAGTATTTATGGGGAAGGAGGAATTTTGAGATTTATGTTTTGTTTTATTATTAGAATATATGATTTTTGGATTAAGTGAGACAAAACACAAGTTTTATTAACCATGATTTTTAGACCGAGGAGTGACGCGTATGTGAGAAAAAAAAGCTTCCTAACGAAGCTACATGTAAAACATGTGTAAACACGAAATCTACTCAAATAAATGCCTAACAAATAACACTCATTTATTAAACTAATATCATTTAGATATAAGTGGAAAGTCATACCTCTAATGCACTTAGGAATGTCTTTACAAATGACACAACAAATGTCACTTAGACGATTCCCCGCCCTTTGCTTAAGATACCTTCTTAAGGAAGGTATTCTTGTTACCAAGCGATTCCTACGACTTGGTAGGTATGAGCTTTGACTAATCAACATGACAAAGAAGATTAGTGCAATTAAATGAAAAATAAATAAGAAAAATGTTGTTATCAAATCAACATCCAAACATATAGTTTTAAAAGACATGGTGTTTGTTTTATGAAAACCTTCTTTGTAGTTTTCAATTAACCATGGATCGTATCAAGTTTTTAAAGTACAATATACTTCAAGAAACTTGGTAACGAAGCTCTGATGCCAATTGTGGAAAACTAGAAGGGGGGTTGAATATTTTTGCCAATTAAAACTTCCTTTTAATCTTTTAGATCGACTTATGTCAATCTATTTGGATATGTGTGTTGGATGTTGATAAACAAGCA
Source organism: Chrysanthemum lavandulifolium (assembly GCA_022545495.1). NCBI lineage: Eukaryota > Viridiplantae > Streptophyta > Magnoliopsida > Asterales > Asteraceae > Chrysanthemum > Chrysanthemum lavandulifolium. The sequence goes on from CM040240.1 coordinate 188,877,491, forward strand.
TGTAAAGACAAGTAATGAAAAGATAAGAGTAAGAAGCACAAAACCACAAAGCGAGTATTTATAGTGTTTCAGCTACAAGGACACCTTCCTTGCCCTACTCCACTCCCCGAGTCACCTACTCGAGAGTTCGTAAACACTACACCAATCTCCTTATGGCGGAGAAGCCTTCACAACGTCACCTACCCTTTTTCCGTGCTAGGCTAACCACCGGTTCTTTCACCCAAGGTGAACCACACCTACACAATGTCGCCTACCCTTTATAAGGTACTAGGCTAAGTACCTAGTTCTTTCACTCCAAGGTGAACTACACCTTCACAACGCCGCCTACCCTTTATTAGGTACTAGGCTAAGCACCTAGTTCCATTGCAATGGAGGAACTACTACCACACTATACCAACGACTAATCCCAAAGGAGATCTACTCCTTTACAACATCATCAAGGATATCAATATCCTTGGATCTAATACTAGTCTATCTTGTACATCAAACACACCATATCAAATGTACATCTAAGGCACCTTTCACTAATGTCTTTGACTAGATCTACAAGACACCTTTCACTAATGTCTTGTGTCTTTACTTTTAAGCACCTTTCACTAATGCTTCTAGTCTTGACTTAAGAACCTTTCACTAATGCTTCTTGTCTTGACTTCTAAGCACCTACCACAAGTGCTTATGCTATAGACGATAGATACCCTTCACTAATATCTTCGTCTTGACACTTGAGACATCTTTCACTAATGTCTTCAACACTACACTTCTTTGAAGAAAGAAAGGAATCATCAACAAGAAGACTTCAAGAGCCTTGATGATGAGGAAGCATGGCAACTCATGGACTTGAGCTTGCTCGACTTCAAAGGTGGTGATCTTGCCTTTAAGAGGAACCTAAAATATCACACAAAACAAAACTACAAACATAGATCTCTTGGATTTGAGGTTAGTGAGTTTTAACTCGGGGAGGAAGTGTGTTAGAAAATGGTGAGAAACAATGAAAAATGGCTCACTATTTATAGAAGAAAACTCTCTGTTCCCGGATCCCACGGATCCCTTTACAAGGGATCCGTCTAGCGTTAAGCTAGGGATCCGTGGACGCCCTTTACCCATGGGTATTTTGGTTATGGGTCATGGGTCATGGGTTGAACCATGGATCTTTAGCTAGATACAATGTATCTTTGAGTGCAATGCACTTGGTCACTGGGTATGGGTTGATCCATGGGTTATGGATATTATCCATGTATGATATAAGCATGATGTCATGCAATGGGTTATGGGTCAAGCTCCATGGGTCATGGGCTTTGGGTTGTACCCAACTACATTCAATGTATTTGCCCAATGGGTTGTGATACTTAAGTTTCTACCCATTTATATTACCCAATATACTACATACTAGTTATGTGTATATTTTTCCCAAATATGTAAACACTAGTTGTTGTACATATGTATTACTAAATTATAAAATCACTTATACTTGTTTTAGTGTTTTATGTGAAAAAGTGAATATGTTAGAAACTATTAGTTCAAACCATTTACGTATTTTATTTGTTTCGTTAACATGATTTTACATTTGTTATCGACAAAACATTAGAAGATCGTAAAATATAAATAAAAGTTTTTACGGTTTATTTGTATTAACAATCTTGTTTAGAGAGAGAAAGTAGTGAGAGGGAGGAGAACACAAAGATGACTTTATAAATAAAAGACACAAAACACTACACCTAATGATTCACCTCACCCCTCATGAAGAGTCATGAGGGGTATTTATAGGCTCTACATTCTATTACTTTGCCACTTAAACGATACTAGTCCCTGCGGGCAAAGTATACTACATATCTAGTCCAATTCACGTATGTGACGTTATCTTTATAAAAAGCGAGGCTAACAATCTCCCTCCAAGATATCGTCACACGTGAATGGTTACAATGAGACCTATAAATACAAAACAAAGTAAATTACAATAGTAATGAACAATGTTGACTTTGTTGAAGCAGAGTCTCGTAGTCTAGATATCGATGCAAACTTGAAGTTCTCTCTTCCGATGATCTCGGCATTTGATCTTTGGCGCCGACACAAATCCTTGTAGCTCGAACTTCAGCTGTAACGGTCTAGTTAGGTTATTACCCTCCTAACTAGTGAGCCTTTTTTCTTTTTCGCTCCCTCCCGAACCGACAACACTCTTCCAACACGCAATGGAGAAAGTAAACTCTTGATAGTAGCACAATGGTTGTCGCTCGGGAACATCATAACAACATAACTCACTTATTATTGCATCTAAGTTGGTAAAAAGCCCGATGTACACACACACTTCTCCTTCTTCGGTCTTAAGCACAATTCCTTCGTAATCCAATTACAAAAAGGAAATACCAATTTCTCCCTCCCGATGGTTGCGAGCTATCGGAATCATCATAATGTTGCGTACATGCCGTATTACCTTTTTCTTGATGCAATATTAAAACCTTAACTTGATCCATATTCCGTGAGAATATGTCGCAAAAATACTCTCAATAATTCTCTAACCAACCTTTTATCGAACCTCCTTTGAATTCACCGGTTAATAGTAATGACCACATATGGAGATAACCCGATCGACTAACTTGAAAAGGAAGTAAACATCCCAACTTTGCGACTTCATCGCTTGTTCTAAATTTTTGAACAATCCACAACGGCGTGTGACATCGAGTACAACAACGTAACTCCTTAAAGTGATGGTTACACACCGTGAGCACTACAACGTAACTCCTTACATCGCTTATAACCGATTGTCAATTCAAAATCACTTAAAGTGACGGTAATACCCCAACAAGTTATCTTGAGACATGCATTCAACCAACCAACGTCTCAACGATAAAGAAGTTCACCCGTGAAACGTTACTTCAGTTCACCCGTGAAACGTTACTTCAATACATGCGTCGTTCGGGGTCAAAGGAACTTCCTTTTCGTAGAGCAAGTTTTTCAACACCCTAGGCAGTGAACCTAAACATTGTAGTGTAGTATTAGGGTAAGCCACGGGTATTGATATCGTTCTCTAGGGGAATAGGAATGCTAGTGAGAAGTTACTACGCTAAGGTTGGGGTTGAGGAAGATTATTTTTTTTATCTTTTTTATGTTTTTTAGGAAATGGAAATTACGAATCTCGGGGTATTGGATTTGGGGGTTTGGTATTTCTACTGATTACTTCTACTTATCTAATTATCTAGTCTAAGGTGAGTGTAGTTTATGTCTATTGTTGTGTGCTCGTATGATAGTTAAAGATGTGTTTACCTAGATGCTACTACTCCCTAGTTATCTCCTATTGATGGTTGAATTGTCACGTCCTTATTCTTAACGTTGTGTTTTCTAAGGTCGTAAGGTGTGCATTCCTAACTCTTTGAAGTCACCTTTAAGTGTAGTAAACGAAATCCACTAAGTCATTCATAAACTAACTTTGAGGTTATCTTTGGGTTTAGTAAACGGAATCCACTAAGTCATTCATAAACTATCAAAGATTTATCAAGTATTAAACACAACGATAGCCTAGTCGCACTCTAAGCCAATTACAATTAAGATAAGAGACAACCTAACAATAATTAATAACTAGGTTTCATATATCTAAGCAAACAACACAAGTAATTTAGCGGACATGGTAAACATGCAAGCATACATACAATCAATCAAACATAGGATATACATAATGATAAATTGAATATATGGATTAAGATATAATCAACAAACCATTACAAGATGTTTTGGAGTGATTGAAACCTTCAAAGTTCTTTGAAAACACCTATCTAATCCACGGAATCGAGTTAGGGTTTAGAGTCTACAAAAGTGAAGTTATAATGTTCTATTTATAGGCGATTTTCGTCGGAAAAGAGTGATGGCCACACCTAAAGAATGACGGCGTCACGACCATTTTTCACCAAACTATAGATTTTCTCGCTCCGGTCGCGTGGGCTTTTGAATCACTTAAATCCGAGTTCGTATGCAAAAGTTATGGCCAAAACAAGATCGTCTACTACTTGGCATGTTGCGCGACTTGGCGGCGTCACCTTATGGTTGTGACGCGTCATCATCTTCCGATGCCGTCGGATCAAATCTAGGGCGTCTGAATTGTGACGCCCTACTCTTTTAAAACCTGATGCCGTCACTTGTAAATAAGAAATTTGGCTACTGAGTCGTCTCAAGATATCTTGCGACGGCATCGCAGTTAAGCAGTGACGCCGTCCCTTCCAGTTTCAGCAGCCTGAGTGTCTCGATTCTTGACTTTGGCCATTTTCTTCGTGTATTCGCGCCTTTTCGTCCGAATATGTGTCATTCCAACAATTTGCCTTCGAGAGACCTAAAAAGTGAAAAGGAACGAAATTAGGTAGTAACGGATACAAAAGTGATCAATTAAGGGCTTAAATGACCCCTCAAAAAGATACATTTTAAAACCTTATCAAATATCCCTACACTTGGTATTTGCTTCTCCTCAAGCAAATGTGCTTTTAGCCAATCAATTTATAAGTTAGAGGTCATGAAACATTAGTTTAGAATGATTCACAACACATATAAGCCCCGCAAAAGTCATAACAAGCACGGAAATTACATACTAGCACCTCACATGGGGTGTTTGGATACTCACATCTCTCGGTGTATATGAAATATAACAAGTTGGAAATGGAAGATAAACACTCATTAACCGGTCCTAGTACATAGATTACCATAGGCTTGAGACTAGATCAAACCTCCATCGCTTTGGTGTAAGCACCTAGGAAAGACTATCCAAGAGGTCTTTAAAGGTTTGTAATGTTAGGCTTACGGTAGGAAACAAAGGGTTTGGTGGGATAGGCTATTTAGTGGTGGCAAGTCAAAATCTTTATGTTACAAGCATGCGAAGAATGGCGTTGCTAAGCCAAGACTTGACACTCTAGACTCTAGATAATCAAGCAAACAAACATACATTTAAAAGATAGATGTAGGATAGTAGCCCGTATGTTTTTTTTTTTTTTTTCATACACTTTTACTCTACCATCCTCTACGATAACATCAAAATGATAGGGTTTATAGGCACATCCCTACACTTGAGTTTTTATTACTCTAACACTAATTTGACCCGAATTGAAAAGATTAAAACACTTGAGTACATTATTATGCAAATAAAGGAATTTAAATTTAACGTTCCTTCCGTCATCTCATAAAATTTAACTTTTCCCATGAGTCCCAATTGTCCCAAACTCGTATACAAAGGATATGACTCGACTTAGCAACTTATGCAAGCAACTAGATAATTGAACTAAGGGCATAGTGTGATAACAATAATGCACTAAAAGTGAGTGCATAAAAGGTAGGCTAAGGCGATTTGGGTGTACATTTGGGGGTGGATTGTAAACAATGCTCTTCATTGATATTCTGGAAAACCGAAACATCACAAGAACCGCGAAAAGGATAGGCTTTGAGGGGTTAATTAGGGGTATCGTGTACTAAATATGAGTACAACGCAAAGGTGTGGGGGAATTACTCAACCGATGTGGAAGAAGTAATTATATTACCGGTATCAAACAAGGGTTATCCTAATGCCTCTTATCATTTAGTTATTCCTAACTACACAAGTGTAGTCTTACTAGCGATCTCGGGATGCATCACAAAACAAGTTCTAGAATCTATTATACTACCGGTTCACACTCTAAGCATTAAAGATGAATGCTTTAATTCCTACTAATCTAAGGGCGATCCTCACATTTTGGGTGGAATTTAGGTGGTAAAGGGTTTTGTGCTAGTCATGTAACTTCCTATCCATGAGACGCTTTTGTTAAGACTAATGGCCCACTCCTACATGTCATGAAAAGTTGAAAATTTGGTGCCAAAATGACCCTAACCGACATTTTCTCATGGTTTATTACGCAAATGCAATTGGACAAAGCAAATAGTCAAGGATAAACATAGTTTCAAAGTTCCGCTTTATTTTCAATCCCTACATTTAAACCGAACATTGTCCCCAATGTTCCCGAAAGTATCAAAGTTATGATAATAGAAGGTTATTAAAATGAAAGAAACTAATACCCCCGATTAGCTCGGTGAGGATCCGTGTGAAGTAGTGGTTAAATCTTTCTTCAAGAAGAAGGTTATGCGTGAAAAGCTCCTTCCAATCTTTTGTATCATCTTCTTGATAAATAAAACCCGCACACTTGAAGAAAACAGACAACCCAAAGCATCAAACCAAACAAAGAAAAATTACAAGAAGATGTAATTCCGACTTAAATAAGATATAATGCTTGTGGAATGGATGTTTGCGATTTTCTTGAAAATTAAGACCGGAAAATTCCAAAAATTTATAAGTAGCACGAAAATGAGAGAAAGTAAGATAAGTTGTTTCGCTCCTCCCGCCGTCGATTATGCACACGACGACGTCAGTTATCCGACATAAACCGGTCTCGATTTTCGGAAAAATTCTGGAAATTTTTTATCTTTAGAATCTGGAAAAGGTCCCGCAAAAACATCCATTATGACTCGATACAAGCATTTGACTCGAACAAACACACATGTATATCTTTTAATTAATTGAAATTCTCATGTTCACGTTTCTTTTGAAAACGTGTGTAATCCTCCCTACACTTATCCCTTATGTAAAATACCTTTATATGTAATTAAGACGAGGTTAAAGACAAAATAAAGCATTTTTACAAATTTAAACATGAGAATAAACAATCACTTAAAAGATATATGACACTCAAACAAGCAAACAATTAAGCATGGGTTACCCCCCACGAAGCGCTTTTCTTTATTTATGAGTCTTGTAGCTAGACTCGAAGTCGTGCCCCTACGTGGCTTCATTGTCGTCCTTCTTTTCTTCCACTAAGCCTTCATCATAATGTTGTAGACGTTGTATGCTCACCGTGAATTCTCTTCCAACATCGTCTATTATGACAATGGTTTTATTTTTAGATTAGTTTCTTTCACCGTATAAGGTCCAAACCATCTTGGCTTATTCCTTCCCCATAATGCTTTTATTTTTATTTATACAAAAGCACCTTTTCTCCATTCAAAATTCCTTAGGTTCTTTTGAGTTTGTGGTATTGTGGTATAGTTATTTCCTAACTTTTTATCACGTTTCCACAATGTCGCATTTAACCCTTGAACCATGAATTCTCTAAGCCCTTTTTCCCATTCACCATTTTCTTCTTAACGGCATTATTGGAGACCTGCAATTCTTATCTTTTACCTTCTCCATAATCTTCAAAGGATATCTCGGAACAATAGGTATCCTAACTTGTCCTTTTCCACTTTTGAGTATCATAATCCTTCACCGCATTTGATGGTTGCCTTGGCGGTGGTCGGAAAGGTGTTCCCGTGATTAATGGCGTTTTTATCTTACCAATGTCTACAATTGCGAAGTCCACCGGATAGACAATATTGGCAACCTCAATTAAGACATCCTCCGCTATTCCTATGGGATAAACATATGAATGATTTGCTAAGGAAAGTCTAAGATTGGTCTTAGTCAACTTATTATAGACCAGCAATGCATTATGTTTACATCGGATCCTCGGTCGGCCAAGGCATTTAGGTTCTCTAACTCACCTATGCTACATGGAATTACAAAGTTCCCGAGATCTCTTGCTTCTTAGTTCTTGGCTTTCTCATAATCGACTCGTACATAGGTCCAATAGGCATGGTGTCATACTCTTCCTCTCCTATTTCACCTAAGAGGGCTTTCCTAAGAACATCATTGCACCTAAAGTTTTTCACTTGGTTAACGATTGTTTTCTTTTTGATCTCATGCTTAAGGTAATGCTTGATGAATTTGGGTTCATCATCATCCGAGCCTCATTCTTATCCTTACTATCCTTCTTTGCTCTCGTGCTCCTTCTTCTCAACTTCTCCATCCTCATCGGAAGCAATTGAAATGGCGTTAACTGACAAAGTGGGGGTGGCATGCTCATCGTTCCCCAATAGCACCTTCTCGGGAATCTTCTTCTTAGTGTACTCTTTCACTAAGTCCATCATCTCCGCCATTTTTTCCTGTATTTTATCCCTTTGTCCATTGAAGGCTTTCAAGAGGGTGTCGAGCTTGGTTGTCATCTCACTTTGTCGTTGCTTGAAATCGGCTTCAAGTTGCGTCAATCAAGCTTTTTGAGATGACATGAATTTGGACACCATTCCCTCAAGACTAGTGGAAGTTCCGGTGTTTGGAGGGTTGTTGTAGGATTTTCCTAAGTTATTTGGCTCGAGCTTCAGAGTCTTGTAGGAGCTCATTAGGAATTTGACTTGATCTTCAAGTTCGAGCATCCTACGATTGGAAGGTTGTGAGTCAATGGGAGGCAAAGAGGCGCCTTATCGGTTTGGACAACTCACGGGGTCATTCCAACATTTGTTTTCATAGAGGCAAGGTCCTCTATTGTACCCTACGATTCTTCCACGGTGATTTTACTAAGTTTACCACCGCCGCTTGGTCGGTAGATTTCTTAGTTGAGAAGTTGACACGATCGTAAAATATTTGGACTTGAAGCCAAAGATCGATGCCATGATGAGGACTTTGTGGATCAAGTCCTTAAATCGAGTCCACGCCTGCATCTGTAGTTTCGCCTTGACGTTCTTGGAACATCAAGATGTCATTCCTAAGTTTGGTAGTTCTCTCCGTGGGAAAAATTGGGCGAGGAAGCGATCGGTGAGATCATCCCACCTTGAGATGGATCCGCGGGAAGTCGGTCAAGCCAATTACTAGCTTGGTCCGAGAGAGAATTGGAAGAGACGAAGCGTGTGGTCTCCCGAGTGATAGCATCAAGGTCGATGGAATCGACAATTTTAAGGAAATCCTTAAGATGTTGATTAGGATCTTCGGAACGAAGTCCATGGAATGCACATCCGTTTTGCACCAACCGGATGGTGTCGGATCGAAGGGCCGTAGTTTGGGCTTGGTCGGGAAGCTCAATGGTGTTTCTATAGCCTAGGTGGCTTGGTCTCGAGTATTCACCAAGAGTATGAGCTCTTGGTGGGTCATTTGGTGGTAGGTTGATGAATGGTGGTGGGTTATCACCTTCCATGATGAAAAGTGATGGGGTTTACGAACAAAGGTCACGAAGAAGGGGGATAGACTACGAGGAAGCTAAAAATGGAAAAAAGCTTACTTGATAGGAATCAAGCAAGGAAACCTAAACGAGGTGAACTACTAACTAGCTATTCTATTCCCCGGCAGCGGCGCAAAAAACTTGATAACGCTACACGCGTCGTTTGGGGTCAAAGGAACTTCCTTTTCGTCGAGCAAGTTTTTCAACACCCTAGGTAGTGAACCTAATCGTTGTAGTGTAGTATTAGGGTAAGCCACGGGTATTGATATCGTTCTCTAGGGGAATAGGAATGCTAGTGAGAAGTTACTACGCTAAGGTTGGGGTTGAGGAAGATTATTTTTTTATCTTTTTTATGTTTTTTAGGAAATGGAAATTATGAATCTCGGGGTATTGGATTTGGGGGTTTGATATTTCTACCGATTACTTCTACTTATCTAATTATCTAGTCTAAGGTGAGTGTAGTTTATGTCTATTGTTGTGTGCTCGTATGATAGTTAAAGATGTGTTTACCTAGATGCTACTACTCCCTAGTTATCTCCTATTGATGGTTGAATTGTCACGTCCTTATTCTTAACGCGTTGTGTTTTCTAAGGTCGTAAGGTGTGCATTCCCTAACTCTTTGAAGTCACCTTTAAGTGTAGTAAACGAAATCCACTAAGTCATTCATAAACTAACTTTGAGGTTATCTTTGGGTTTAGTAAACGGAATCCACTAAGTCATTCATAAACTATCAAAGATTTATCAAGTATTAAACACAACGTTAGCCTAGTCGCACTCCTAAGCCAATTACAATTAAGATAAGAGACAACCTAACAATAATTAATAACTAGGTTTCATATATCTAAGCAAACAACACAAGTAATTTAGCCGGACATGGTAAACATGCAAGCATACACACAATCAATCAAACATAGGATAGACATAATGATAAATTAAATATATGGATTAAGATATAATCAACAAACCATTACAAGATGTTTTTGGAGTGATTGAAACCTTCAAAGTTGTTGGAAAAACACCTATCTAATCCCTGGAATCGGAGTTAGGGTTTAGAGTCTACAAAAAGTAAAGTTATAATGTTCTATTTATAGGCAGATTTTCAGTCAGCAAAGATTGATGGCGTCACACTTAAAGAGTGACGGCGTCATGACCATTTTTTCACCAAACTGTAGATTTTCTCGTTCCGGTCGCGTGGGCTTTTGAATCACTTAAATCCGAGTTCGTATGCAAAAGTTATGGCCAAACAAGATGTTTATTACCAGCGCATGTTGCGACTTGTGGCGGCGTCACCTTATGGTTGTGACGCCGTCGGCTTCATCTTCTGACGCCGTCTGGATCAAATCTAGGGTGTCTGAGTTGTGACGCCCTACTCTTTTAAAACCTGATGTCGTCACTTGTAAATAAGCAATTTGGCTACTGAGTCGTCTCAAGATATATTGCGACGGCATCGCAGTTAAGCAGTGATGCCGTCCCTTCCAGTTTCAGCAGCCTGAGTGTCTCGATTCTTGACTTTGGCCATTTTATTCGTGTATTCGCGCCTTTTTGTCTGAATAAGTGTCATTCCAGCAATTTGCCTTCAAGAGACTTAAAAAGTGAAAAGGAACGAAATTAGGTAGTAACGGATACAAAAGTGATCAATTAAGGGCTTAAATGACCCATCAAAAAGGTACATTTTAAAACCTTATCACCTACCACTCTTGTATCCTCTCACCAACTAACTAATTCTTCACCCATAACTCATCAAATCCTTTCAAAACCGTGAACAAACTCTTTCATCTTTGATACACAAAGTGACGAAGCAAACCCAACACCACAGCCGTCCACCATAAGAACTACCTTTTCATTCCAACTTCGAAGACTCAAGGAGAATATGCGACTTCAAGATCTTTTAACAAAAGGTCTTGGGTAGGTCTTAATTGATGTGATTTTGTTTGAGTTTGATAAAACGAGCCAAAGAAAACAAATAACTAATTAGTTATATTGTCTTTTTCATGTGTTCGGACATTATCATTGATCTGCGAGGATAAAAGTTCAAAGAAAAAAATCTTTTTAAGGATTGGAAACAACTTTGAACAGTTACGAGATCGTTTTTAATTTCGTTATAAGTCTTGGTGTTGATGAGGGATGTGAGGATCCTTTGGGTTGAGTCTAGATTAGGATAAATGTTTTTGTTAAGGATGGTTGTGGGTCGAGACTTATCTCACAGATTCGCTTGAGGTATTGTATTAGGACCAAGGATGGATGAAACATGAGGTCTTGATGAGTCGTTTGGTATATGTTATGTGGTCAGTCTACGCGTAACCTTTTTCATTTTGCTTATGCGTAAACTCTTCTTCAAAACCTTATGTGTAAGTTTACGCATAGGCGTAAACATGGTTTTGGTTGCGTAAGCATAGGCTTACGCGTAAAACCTTACGCGTAACAATTCCTACACATAACTTCACGCTTATGCATAATATTTGAAGATGAGTTTAAGCGTAAAGTTTATGCGAACCTTGTTTTTATGCGTATTCCATACGCCGTAAAATCCTTATGCGTAAGTTTAGGGTTTTGACCCTTTGACTTTTTTCCCAGATTTCCGACTATCTTTTCCGACCATATTCATAAGAAACCCATAAAAAGCATATTGAATATTCATTGTTTGCCTATTTTGACCACAAGACGAGACCTTTTGACCACATAACTTTCACATGTTTGGTACAAAAAGTCACAAAAAGGAATATAGTAACTGAATTGGACCAAAAAGATACACAAAACAGATATAAACTTTGATGGACCAGATGACTTGTTGACCAAAAAGAAGGATACACAAACACGTATACAAAACTGTTTACAAAATACGGAAAAAACAATTTGCGACCCACAAATATAGTATCAAAACATCTTAAAACATGTATCAAAAACCAACATAAATCATCAAAACATAACCATGGCTCTATACCACTTGTAGGACCATAAATACATGTGATTTATGTGGTTCGGGAGGTCGAGGTTGGTGATTAAAGATGAAAGTATTCATCTTGTTTAGAGAGAAAGTAGTGAGAGGAGGAGAACACAAAGATGACTTTATAAATATAACACACAAAACACTACACCTAATGATTCACCTCACCCCTCATGGAGAGTCATGAGGGTATTTATAGGCTCTACATTCTATTACTTTTCCACTTAAACGATACTAGTCCCTATGGGCAAAGTATACTACATATCTAGTCCAATTCACGTATGTGACGTTATCTTTATAAAAAGCGAGGCTAACAGTTTTTTCGCTTAGTAGACACATAGACTTGAGCGTAGCAACTTGAATCACATCAAACGGACCATTTTTGAATAAGATATGACCTCGGGAAGTTGGATTATGTTTTTCATTCAACTTTTCGATCAAGTCAAGAGACTTAAATGACCAAAAATCCAAAAATCCAATCGATAAAAGTACTTACATGACTAATAGCTTTGGATATTTTGAAACTAGACATTTTTAGCTACATTTGGAGAGTTGAATGAGCAAAAACGTGCTTATAACGAAGGAGATATGGCCGTTTTAAGACCCGAAAACCTTAAAAACAGTCCCTGTCCAGTTTTGCAACAATTACAAATGACCTGTTTCGAGCCTGTTTTCGAGGGCCTTGGGCTTAGATTCATCCGTAGCTATAGTTGAACTTTCTATAGTGCTTGCGGCATACTTGACACTGGAATTCGAAAAGGCCCAAACCCATAAGAAACAAAGAACTTATGACCTCCGAAAGTTGAGCAAAACTCACTTTTGACACTTTTTGAAAACTTAAACAATTAAAAGTGAAACTTCGTTTATCATGTTTTGAGTCATAAAACCTCATTACAAGTGTATAAAGGTGATAATACATCATAAAACTCATATGCATATACTACATATCATATTTTCCTAAAACGGTTTAATTATTTAGGTTGCGATTAGACTTTCGCCTCAATTTTCATGCACACATTTGCTAGTATCGCATTACCTGTTTGGGGTGAGTTTCGTAGCCCACTTTTAACTTGTTTTTCCTTGGGGAAATGGTACTCAAATGATATTTTAAATTGTTTCATCTTTGTGATTTACGGTTTACTTGATTTTGGACATATATGTGATATGATGCGATTATATCTTTGTAACAATATTTTGCTTGTGAGTAAATAAGCACAGAATCGTTAACTCTCTGAGGAGGGCCCACGTGATGATAGATCTATCGGGGTAGCTCCCCACATGGTTTTGGATATATGGACATATTAGGCTCAGTTGACGCTATACTGTTTTGTTTTGTGACTAAGTGCATGTATATTGTCATCATTTTCACTATTGTCCTACATTATATAATTCACAGCTTTGTGGTTTAACTCTTAAACCTACGAGCTCACCAACTTTATGTTGACGTTTTCGAGTAACCATTTCAGGTGTTAACAATGAAATTCCACTAGGAGGTTGAGTATTAGCCCTGGCTTTGCAAGACTTAAATAAAGACCCTCCGGGTTGTATCCGTGGAGTTGGATTAGGTTATTTTCTTGTGATGTAGTTTGGCTTTGAAGACTTATGTATGGATTATTAGACTTAGTACTTATCCGGTTGTGGGAGTTCCATGACTATTATCTTTAATGTATTACATTCGGTACTTCTCTATTAGACACCTTGTGTTCTTTACTATGAAGCCATACCGTAAATGCTATTCCGCTACGCCATTTTTAGGGTGTGACATTAATGAACCTACCAACTATAAGGCTGCCATGGCTGATCCTGAAAAGGATAAATGGCGATTGCTATAAATGGGGAAATGCAATCCATGAAAGAGAATGATGTCTGGATTGAAGTTGACCTTCCTCCCAATGCTAAAGTCGTTGGAAGTAAGTGGATCTTCAAAGAGAAAGCGACATGGATGACAATGTATACACCTATAAGGCTCGTCGGTAGCTAAAGGTTTTACTCAACCCTATGGCGTTAATTACGAGGAGACATTATCTCCTGTGAGCGACATAAGAGCTATTAGGATTCTCGTAGCTATAGCCGCACACTATGACTATGAGATTTGGCGGATGGATGTCAAAGCCGTCTTTTCGAATGGTCGTCTAGATGAAGACATATATATGACACAACTGAGGGTTTGTGAATCCACTATTTCTAACAGTGTATACAAGCTTAAAGGTCCATTTATGGACTAAAGCAAGCATCAAAGCAATGGAATAAAAGATTTGATGGAGAAATCAAAAGTTTTGGATTTACTCGAGAATCTTGATGAGCAATGTATATCACAAAGCTAGTGGGAGTCATGTTACTTTCCTAATCATGTATGTCGATGACATATTAATTATGGGAAATCATATACCAAGTTTAAATGAGGTGAAAGCCTATCTTGGTAAATGTTTTTCGATGAAAGACTTAGGGGAAGCAGCATATATACTCGGAATCAAGATCTACAGGGATAGATCAAGATGGCTAATTGGTTTATGTCAAAGTACTTACATTGACAAAATATTGAAGAGATTCAATACAAAAATCCAAGAAGGGATTTTTGCCGATGCAAGTAAACCATGGTTTGAGTAGCGAAGGTTGTGCGTCAACACCTGCAGAGGTGGCATGCATGAAGAAAGTTCCTTATGCTTCGGCTGTAGGATCTATCATGTATGCGGTGCGATGCACAAGGCCTGATGTCGCGTTTGCTCAAAACGACGGTCGATATCAATGTAATCCGGTGAAAGTCATGGACTCATGTTAAACATATTCTCAAGTACCTTAGGGCTACAAGAGATATGTTCATAGTGTATGGGGATATTCGAGCGAGCGATGCATTACGGTGTTATTGCGATGCATCACGGAAGTGTGACAAAGATGATACGAAGTCTCGACGGGTTACATGTTTGTCATCAATGGAGGCGTTATGGATTGGAAGAGCAAGAAAGAAACCACTCTTGCGATGTCTGCTACAGAAAGTTGTACATAGCGGCGTCGGAAGTCGCCATGGAAGTTGTTTGGATAAGGAAGTTTATTTCGGGCTTGGTGTTATGTCGTCGATTGAAAATCCTATTAAAGTATATTGTGACAACTCGATGCAATTACTTTTCCTATGAACCCGAGTCATGAAGGACACCGACACTATCCTAGACAATATCACTATGTTCGAGAGCAAGTCAAGATAGGTGAAATTGAGTTACTCAAGGTTCACACAGATGATAACCTAATGGATCCTTTGACGAAGGCCTTACCCGGTGAAAACTTAATTATTTGTGCGATAAGTTTGGACTTCGTTTAGCTAGTAGTTTCATTCCATCTCCGACTAAGTATTTTAGATAAAGGATATCGTAAACATTATTATTCAAATGAAATAAAGTAGTTTTGTTATGTTTATTATTCATTTATTATGATGTTATCATATATTTGCATGTTTAAATCTTTGAATAACTTAAGTTATTCTAAATAGTCCGTTTTCGATCAATAACATGGAAATAATATTGAATTAGGACAAATCTAGTATTAGTTAGAATATACTTGAAATTAATTCAATTAGATATTGGCTTTCTTTTTCAGGGTCACAAACGATAGCTCAATAAAGGGAACGTGGTAATTGGGTCACCATGAATTCCATTCCCAAAATTCTTTCCATCCACTCACCTCTTATTTTTCTTTTGGATGCTAAGCGTATTGGTTCAGAAAGAGAATGTTGGCATAATAAACAGCTCACATCAAATAATTAGTTAACTAGAAGAAGAAAAAGATGGCGAATACCGTTGCGAAGCTGCTATTCATCCCAGCCCCAGGGATGGGTCATATCATTTCAGCCATTGAGATGGCAAAATTGCTTGTAAATCGAGATCAACGCCTTTCTATTACCGTCCTTATTATTAAGCCTCCTAACGTGAGTTCTGTCTCGGCTATGACAAGCTACATCGAATCACTAGCTGAAAAAAGTATTGGTCCCATATCCTTCATCGAAGTCCCTCAAGATAAAACACCCCCACCATTGAGTCACTCGAAATCCCCTGTGACTTTCTTCATTCAGTTTATCAGCAATCACTGCAATAATGTTAAAAATGTTGTGGCTGACATGATAAGTCAACCAGATTCCGGTCGGTTCGCGGGGTTTGTTGTTGATTCGCTTTGCACTAGCATGATCGATGTGGCAAACGAGTTTAACATTCCAACCTATGTGTTTTTCACTTCTAATGCCGCTTTTCTTGGATTTATTATATATCTCCAGACACTTTGTGATGCTCATGACCAAGATGTCATTGAGTTGAGCAACTCAGATACCGAGATACCCATTTCCAGTTTTGTCAAACCAGTCCCTACAAAGGTATTTCCGCACATGTTCCTGACAAGAGAAGATGTTGACCTTTTCTTGTGGTCTATGCAGAAACATAGAGAGGTTAAAGCAATCATGGTTAATACTTTCTTTGAATTGAAACACATGCTATCAAGTCGTTGTCTACCAACATCAGCATCCCACCAGTGTATCCAGTTGGGGCCCTACTCAACCTGGAAGCAGGTGGTGGTGCTGGAAAATCCTCTGACAACGATGTCATTGGGTGGTTGGAAAACAAACACCTTCCTCAGTTGTGTTTCTATGCTTCGGGAGTATGGGATTTTTGACGAGATACAAGTGAAGGAGATCGCAAATGCTTTAGAGCAGAGTGGACATCATTTTCTGTGGTCCCTGCGTCAACCTCCAGTAGACCAAATTTCAAAAGTCCCTACTGATTACGAGGATCCACGAATGATATTGCGGAAGGATTTTGGAAAGGACCGCTGGAATAGGGAGAATCATTGGGTGGGCCCCACAAGTGACGATATTGGCTCACCATGCGATTGGAGGATTTGTGTCCCATTGTGGGTGGAACTCGATTTTAGAGAGTTTGTGGTTTGGTGTACCGTTAGCAACTTGGCCGATTTATGCTGAGCAGCAGTTAAATGCATTTGAAATGGTGGCGGAGTTGGGATTGGCTGTGGAAATTAAGTTAGATTATAAGAAGGATTTGTTTAGTCTTAAGGCTGATTCGGTCATCGTATCCGCAGAAGAGATAGAAAGTGGGATAAGGCTATTGATGGAAGATCACGAATTGAGAACTAAAGTGAAAGAGATGAGCAAGAAGAGTAGAACAACAGTGGCAGAAGGTGGTTCGTCTTATGCATCTGTTGGCTGCCTTATTCAGGATTTTATAAGAAATATGACATGATTTCGTCTTTCGTTTATCGTGTTCTTTTAAAACAATATGAATCATAAGAAAAGAATTGAATATGTAATGATGTTTTGATTCTAAAAGTAGTTGTTGGTCTCGTATTACGTTTACTAATTGGCTTGCTAATGTTTGGTCCATTTACTTTGTATTGGTCCATTTCTTCCAAATTAATCAAAAACAGATTCGTTATCAACTTGTATTGATTCACAATGTCTAATACATCCCACAATCTTATATCGATTGACTCATTGACAGTCGATAAGCTCACATCATAGAAATATAAGTGATGTTCTGTTTTTGCTCCAACTCCCGAACAAACAAAGTGTTCTAAAAGCCTGTCTTAAAGAAACTGAAGAAACAATTGCGGTGGTATCTCAGATGTCACTGTGAAAGACATCATTTATGAAGTTCCTTAACACGGTGTCTCTTTCTAGACATGAGTTCTAATGCAAGAGTATACAAACTTTTTATTTGTCTGCTATTACCATCATATTCAACTTCAACTTGAATACACTATACGTATGATCTGTTGCACCATTCTCAGCAATCCATTTCTGTGACTTTATAGCGAGTACAAATAAATGATAACGCCACAAATTTATCTTCACTTTGTTTATGACATGTTTCAAACAGTCCGTATGTTTAAAGTTAGAGTGAAAACAGAACAAAAACAGAGAACATGCAAATTCCACGTGACGACATGACCAAAATCTAGATACTTCATAAATGTCATCATGACCACATGAACACACATGGCTACCAAAATTCCATCCAAAAAGGGCTTGCTTTTGTATTGATGATGGACTGATGGTTACTGTAAGTAACTCCACATACTCAATCAAGTCAGGGTTGACTTTTTACGAGTCCACAGCAAAATTGAAGACAGTACTTTTGCAGGTTAAAAAGCACTAAGCAAAAGTTGAACTTATAAGAAAAACCACACGCCTTCTACAAACAGTTTCTTATAGCTGCTGACGACAATGATGTCATTGAGATTAAGTGTTTGAGAGACTGAGACTCAAAGATACAAATTGGGATCTTTCTGTCTCACTCAATCACTCATATGTGTTAATAGTTATCTCACAAACGTTGTGAGATACCACATAATTTAGAAGCACTTAGACTAATATTTGGCTAAGTGTTCTACCAAATGAGAGTTCAAGTGAAGAAACATCATCTGATCATTGCGGTGAGCTATGACATGCCTTGTGAATCTTATGAATTGACCTAATTGTTCGAATTCTGACGTTGAGAATTTCATATGGCTAAGTGTGGTCCATATATGCTTCCATTCTGAAGATAATACACATGTTTGAACGACATATTTCATCTCAATTAAGAAAAGAATGTGGTGAATAAGATCGAGAGACATGTTGCTTAACCTATTTGTTTCTGTCATAAGAGCATACCCAATCATAACGCCCCAACGGCGTTAGAGGGCAAAATAACGCCCGTTAGTGGCGTTAGCTGTTGGAGTTGTGGCGTTATTTCGCCGTTGGTCCCTGCGCGTTGCTCCACTAACGCCCGTTAGTGGCTTTTAAAAAAAATCAAAAAAAAATCAAAAAATTTTCAAATCTAGTCCCTGCAACGGCTAGTAGCCGTTAGATTTCAAAAAAAATCAAAACTAGTCCCTAACGGCTAGTTTTACACACAAAAAAAAAATCAAAAACATTTTTTTACCACTA
This sequence comes from Chrysanthemum lavandulifolium, assembly GCA_022545495.1. Taxonomy (NCBI): domain Eukaryota; kingdom Viridiplantae; phylum Streptophyta; class Magnoliopsida; order Asterales; family Asteraceae; genus Chrysanthemum; species Chrysanthemum lavandulifolium. The sequence goes on from CM040240.1 coordinate 188,896,380, forward strand.
TAAATACCCAACTAAAACTCCATTTTTTTCACACTTTCATAATTCAAATTCACAATTTATATACTTCTTGTCACACTTTGATAATTCAAGAATATAGTTCGTTCACAATGGATCCAACTGAATTTCGTGATATTCCTCTGTCTTGGTCAGACAGAGAAGACCAAGAAGATTTCCAATTTATGACGTCCGCGTACGAGTATCACCTTCAGTTGGAACAAGAAGAAGGTATTGAATCTCAACATCCTAGTCGTTCTCGTAGCCATATATATCGTGAACGTGAGCTTGCAGAAGAACGTCTGTGCAACGATTATTTCGTACAAGGTTGTAAGTATTCAAACCGGAATTTTCGTAGAAGATTTCGTATGAGCCGGAAACTATTCCTGCAAATAGTTGAAGGTATTGAATCTTATACTTCCGATAATATTCCAGATCATTTTACTTTCTTTAGGCAAACACCCGATGCTACGGGTCGAATGAGTATAAGTGCTCTAATGAAGTGTACGTCTGCCATACGCCAATTGGCGTACGACACCTCACCCGATGCATTTGATGAATACTTGCAAATGGGTGCGAGTACTTCAAAAGTATATCTTGATAATTTTAACAAATGTATTATTGATTTGTTTATGCCGGAGTATTTAAGAAAACCAACATGGGTTGACATTCAAAAAATTTATCAACAACATGAAGAAAAACATGGTTTTCCGGGAATGCTTGGTAGCATGACTGTATGCATTGGGAATGGAAAAATTGTCCAGTGGCTTGGCAAGGGCATTTTGCTAGGGTGATAAAAAATACCCAACAATTATGCTTGAAGTTTGCTTCTCAAGATTTATGGATCGACATGCATTTTTGGGATGGCGGGGCAAATAACGATATTAATGTTTTAGATAACTCTCCGTTATTCGACTACCTTCTTGCCGATAATGCCCCAAGAGCACCTTATATGGTCAACGGAACTAGGTATGAACAACGGTATTACTTGGTCGATGGAATTTATCCACGGTGGGCAACTTTCTTCAAATCATTCACGACAACAACGATGAAAACATACGACTTTAAAAGGAGACAAGAAAGTGCCCGAAAGGATATTGAGCGTGCTTTTGGTGTTCTTCAAGGCCGTTGGGGTATACTACAACAACCGCACGTCAATGGAAATTGCCACGATACGTAGAATCATGTATTGTTGCATTATTTTGCATAACATGATTATAAAAGATCAAAATTTGCATTACGTGACTATAACGAACTGTGGGTGGATCCGTCAGCAAATTTGAGGCAACGAAGATGGGTCGAAAGATGTGATACTCACAGTCGTAAGGCAAAAGAAATACACGACCGACAAACGCATACCCAACTCCAACAGGACCTTATGGAGCATGTTTGGCTGAAGAATCTTGAACGACATGGACAACAATAAGAGAGCGACGATGATGAATAAGTATTTGCTATGTTTTGTTTTTTTTCGTTGTCATTTCCTTTATGTTGTAACGTTTAATTTGCGGTGTGTTTTTTTAATTTCGATGTATTTTTTTTATTTGTTGTAAATTTTTTTCGATGTATTTTTTTAATTTCGTATTGTAATATGTTTTCAAATTTAATGTTATGTTTAGTTTAATAAATTAAGTGTTTGTTTTAGTTTAGGGTTGAAATTGAAAATATGAAATGTTATTGATGTTATTGGGATGTTATTGTTGTGGGTGTTTTTGGGGATGTTAATGTTAAATGTTAAAGGCGATGTATACCGACGTAAGCGGTGTTATTGGTGTTATGGTGTTATGATTGAACATGCTCTAACAACTCAACAGATTCATTCAACAAAAATCCTATCAATTATTGATGAATTTTCATTTAACTCCTCCTACAAGTTCAGATCTATAATTTTCATTCAGATTCAAAGAGCTCCCAGTTTACCCAATTAGCATAATTCAGAAGCAAGAGACATAATAATTTGTACAATCTTTAATTTATGTATCTTTAACTAAAGTAAAATTAAAGAATAGGAAAAAAAAGAAAGAAAGGAAGGAATTTCACCTCAGCTCCTACTTTAGGGGAAAGTGGTAATGAACAATAGACCACATGTCCCGGGACATACGATAAAATTGGAACGAACAATAGACCACATGTACCCTCTAAATTGTGAGTACATCACGTCACAAGGGTCAACAAAAGTTGATTAAAGGAATACAAAGTGAACACCCCCGCACCACTCATTTTGTACACGTCTCTTGTTTTATCTTGAGAAAATTTATTAAGAAAAGCGGACCATAAAACAAGTCCCAAATAATTAGAGGCGATTCTTTGAGAACTTTATTTTCATACACTTATTAACTCATTCAAATCCGCTTGAGATCCACACTACTCTCGCCATTTAATCAATCATCACTAAACAATGGTCAAGTCATTGCTTCTACCATTATTGAAGCCGTTTTAAGAAGCTAGCCAATGAAGCCTTGAAGCAAGTTGTTCGAGCAAAAGGAATTCATTCGAGTCAAGAAACTAGGGAGGACTTTGTCAACATCAAAGCACTCCTCAATGATGCTTCAAATAAATAAATAACTAATGAAGGCGTTTCAAGTATGGCTCAATGATCTCCAACATCTAGCTTACGATATAGACGACATACTTGATGACTTGGCAATCGAAGCTATGCATCGTGAGTTCACCGACCAATCAGAAGGCAGCACTAGCATGGTACGAAAGCTCATCCCATCTTGTTGCACAAATTTCTCATTAAGTAGTAAGATGCGTCACAGGTTAGACGATATTAACCATAAGTTGCAAGATCTAGAGAAGGAAAAAGTTACTCTTGGTTTGAAGATGCAGCACGGAAGTTTAGAAGTGAAGGATGATAGGCCAAAAGATAAAAATAGACAATCCCAGACCTCTTTGGTAGATGCATCTAGTATTTTTGGGCGACAAGGTGATAAGGATGCGTTGGTTCAAAAGCTATTGGTCAATGAACCATGTAATAAAAACTTTAGCATCGTGCCCATTGTTGGTATGGGTGGCGTAGGTAAGACAACTCTAGCTAGGCTTTTGTATGACGAAGAGCAAGTTAAGGATCATTTCGAACTCAAGGCATGGGTTTGTGTTTCTGATGAGTGGGATAGCTTCCAAATAAGTAAAATTATTTTCCAATCTGTGAGTGGGGAAGATAAGAAATTTGAAGATTTAAATCTTCTTCAAGTAGCTCTCAGAGATCAACTTAGGGAGAAACGGTTTCTACTAGTTTTAGATGATGTTTGGAGTGAAAGCTGTGAGGATTGGGAAACCTTAGTACGTCCATTTCATGCATGTTCTTACGGAAGTAAAATTATCATGACAACTCGGAAGGAGGAATTGCTGAAAAAGTTGGGTTATGATAATTCAAACCGTCTGCAACGTTTATTCCAAGATGATGCTGTGTCTTTATTCGCTCAACATGTGTTGGGTGCAAAAAAATTTGACTCCTATCCAACATATAAAGCATATGGTGAAGGCATCGTTAAAAAATGTGATGGTTTGTCTCTGGCTTTAATAGTACTTGGAAGGTTACTGAGGACAAAAAGGGATGTGCTAGAATGGAAGGAAATAGTAGATAGTGAGATATGGAGGTTAAAAGAGGGGATGAAATTATTCTCGCTCTTAGACTAAGCTACCATGAACTTCCCGCATGTTTGAAGCGATTGTTTGCATATTGTTCTTTGTTTCCCAAGCGCTGCGCGTTTGATAAGCGAGGATTTGGTCCCGCCTCGGATGGCGTATGATTTTGCACCAAGTACAAGCAAGTCAATCAAGAACGATTGGGTAACGAATGCTTTGATGAATTGTTATCACGGTCATTTTTCAACACTCGCCTAATGACGAGTCTTTGTTTGTTATGCATGATTTGATGAATGATTTGGCTAGCTCATTCTTGTGAAGATTTATATTTTAGGTTAGAGACGGAATTGGGAAAGAATGTTAGGAAACAAGCTTTGGATAAGTGTCGTCATATGTCATTTTTTTGTGAGGAATATGTAGCGTACAAGAAGAGTGAGTTATTTGAAGGAGCTAAAGGTTTGAGAACATTCTTGTCCGTAGGGGTGAAACAAAGGTGGCAATGGAACTACTTGTCGAATAAGGTTCTGGTTGACTTACTCCCTGAGTTGCGATTCTTAAGGGTTTTAAGTCTTGGTGGTTATGAGATAAGCAAGGTGTGCGATAATATCAGCAACAATAGATAAACAATAGAACTTTTATTCAAACCTAAGCCTCAATAGTCGGCTTAGATTAAATCAACAATAGTATCCAAGTGTTACAAGATCAGATTAATATCAATGAGACAATAACCATACAAATACAAAGAAGAGACAAGATCAGTGAAATGATCAAAAAGAAGAGAATGTGAGACAATGACTGCACACACAGTTGTGTCTAACCCTAGATTAAGGGACTTATTAAATAGGAGATTAAGATACAAAGACCCTCTAACGGCTATAAATGACTCATCCAGAAATGAGAAATGCTTCAGAGTAAATAAGCTTCTTGGAACTTTAAACAATTTATGCTTTGTCCATGATTAACCCTCGTAATAAACCTCGACTGAACATAACTCAAGACCATTAGCAATTGATAGAATGACATGTTTGCCACATATTAATACTCCAAAATTTAACATTCCCCTTAATCGATGGGCAAACATATCAAACAATATCAATTTTTCATACAAGAATTTATGTTGATAAACAGGGAAGTTTTAGTAAGTATGTCTGCAGTTTGGTTTGAAGAGCCAATCTTTTGGCACTTATAACACCTCTTGCAATTTTTTCCCGATGAAGTGAACATCAATTTCAAAGTGTTTTGATCTTTCATGGAAAGCAGGATTGACAAAGAAGTTGTAAAGCGATTTGTTATCACAAAAAGATTAACAGGAGATTGATATCAACTTTTAGATCTTTTAAGATTTTTGAATCCAAATAATTTCACGCAGCAGTGAGACATAGATCTATACTCGCTCGTGGAAGACTTTGAAAGAGTGTTTTTTTACTTTTCCATGAGATCAAACAATCATTAAAGAAAACACAATAACTCGTGATGATTTCTGGTTTTCTTGCATTTGGCCCAATCTGCATCACTATATCCTTCAAGATGATTTTCGAGTTCTTTGAAATTGTACCTTAGACCTTTTCACGGAGCTCCTTTTAGATATCTCGGAACATTCTAGATGAGATTTCAAGGAGAATGCATATATTGTGCCGACAATGAACCGAGTATGAGATGTCGGTCTTGTATGGGTGAGATAGATAAGTTTCCCAAGTAACCCGATAACCGATGATGTTGACAAGCAAGGATCATCGTGGTGGGAATGTATGTTGACAGAGTTGGGTTCCATAGGAGTGGACACAGTTTGCACCCAAGAAGACCAAATTCTTTGAGGAGTTCAAGGCAAGATTTTCTTTGGGTGGGACATATGTCATTCCAGCTTTTAAAACCTCAATGCCAAGAAAATATTTTAAGTTTCCCAAGTCTTTGATATGAAATTTTGATTTTAGAAACTCTTTGAATAGGTTTATCTCATCAATACAGCTTCAAGAAGGACAATATCATCCACATAAACAAGTAGAGCAATAAACTTGTTATTCTCTGTTTTGGTGAACAAAGAATGGTCATTGACAGATTGAACAAAGTTATTTTCCTTTAAAACACTAACAAGTTTTTCATTCCATTTCCTGGGAGCTTGTTTGAGGCCATATAGAGACTTGACAAGTTTATTCTCATTACAGAACCCCTTAGGGATGGTCATATAGACATCCTCATCAAGGTCTCCATACAAAAAAGCATTGTTAACATCAAGTTGGAAAAGAGGCCATTTGTTTTTCACAGCTAAGGCAATAAGACATCTAACAGTAGACATTTTTACAACAGGGGAAAAAGTTTCATCATAGTCTATTCCTTCCCTTTGGTTGTAACCTTTAGTAACTAATCTAGCCTTGTATTTATCAACTTCACCATTGGCTTTATATTTGATTTTAAAGATCCATTTGTAACCAATGGGAGTTATATTAGGTGGGAGATCGCTTATATCCCAAGCATGATTTTCATTTAAGGCCTCAATTTGAGTTCATAGCATCAACCCAATTACTATCAAGGATAGCTTCTTCATATGGTAGGTTCAATACTTTTATTAAGACTAGAAGCAAAGCAAGAATTATCTTTGTTTAGGTTAGAATAACTAACAACCTTTTCAACACCATATTTGACTTTCCTTCTACAATAAAGTCATTAAGATTATCGGGCAACTTAGAAACTCGTTGACCTTCTAGCGATGGTGGTGGCAAGCCTCTTTCTTGTTCGTAGTTCGATTTGAATCGATGATGTATTAGCGAGAATCGGAAGATGCATCGGCAGGATGTGATTCATGTGATATGATGCCCTCATGGTGTGTATTATCATCTATAGACGTTGCAACAGTTCACCATCCCTAGTAGGATGACTCAACACCGTGCCATCATCATAGGATGTCACTCTCCTTCATCATTGGGACTTATTTGTGAGTCAAAGAAATTTTTATGATTTAAATCTTTAGGCACATAAGTTTCAACAAAAGGTTTTGACAAAGTATTTTCATTTGAAGGAAAACAGTTTCATAAAATTTGACATCTCGGAATAAAAGATATTTTTGTTTCTAAGCTCAAAAGTTTATAACCTTTTTCTCATTTGAATAACCAATAAAGACACTTTTCTCGGACCTACTACCAAATTTATCGAGATGTTGAGAATGGTGGCATAGCATAAGCACCAAAGACTCTAAGGAGAGAGTGAAGGGTCATGCCCATACACAAGGGAGAAGGGGACTTGCAGACAGAATCAAGAGGGTAACTGTTTATGACATAGGCGCAGTTAGAACACATTCGGGCCAAAGATATAGAGGTAATTCCCACGAAACATAAGGGGTCTAGCCACATTAAGAAGATACCTATGTTTCCTTTCTCGCAATACCATTTTGTTGTGGTGTGTAAACACAAGAGGTTCGATGTAAAATTCCTTTTTCATGAAAGAAGTGTTGAAGTTTGTTATTGACAAATTCTGTCCCATTATCACTTCTGAATGTCTTAACATTGTGTTCAAATTGATTTGATAACATATGAGTAAAGTTAACAATGGAAACATAAACATCATCCCTTCCTTAAGCATATAAACCCTGATCGCCCTAGAATGGTCATCAACAATGGTTAAAATATTTGTAACCATCTCGCTAGTGACTTTATATGGTCCCCATACATCTAGATGAACAAGTTGACCAATTTTAATTGATTTATGTTCACTTAGAGGAATGGTTCCTAGTTTGTTTAGCTTTATTGCAAGTATCACAAAGATGGTCGATTCGGATGTACTATCAAGTTTAAGAGTGGGTTTAAGTATATGTAGGACTTAGAGGGAATGGTTCCCTGGTTTTGACCATCCAGAAGGGTAGAATTTCTAAGCCTAATAAGCCGCTAGCGAACAAGAAAGGGAAAGGAAAGGGTAAAGTTGATAAGGGAAAACAAGTTATGACTTATCAACAAGAACCCAAGAAGTACCCTCCCAAAAAGCGTGAGAATCCGAAGAGGATCGTGCTTGTCATCAACGCACCGAGGTTGGACACTAGAAGAGGAATTGTCCATTGTACCTAGATGAGTTGCGCAATAAGAGGTATAAAGATATCGCACCGCGGCCGATTTGTGTACTCTTTTGATGATAGAATTATTTGCTTTTCCTCATAAAATAAATTCACGGGTATATGATAATCGGATGTGGTATTCACATATGTAATACATCGCAGGACTTAGAGGAGCAAGGAAGCTTGCCTATGGACGAGAATACCGCACGCGGGTAATGGAGCACATGCAATCGTTGAAGCTATAGGCACGTTTGATTTAGTTTTACCTTCGGGTTTAGTCTCGTCATTAAACGATTGTCATTATGCAACTTCCATTGTTAGGGGTGTCATTTCATTTCCTTGTTAAAAGATATTGGTTTCGTTCATACATTTACCGATTATGGAATTTCTTTCTTTAAATGATGTTTTTACTTTAATGTTATTCCAAAGAATGGTGTGTTTGAAATTGATTTGCATGATAATGTGATTGATAAAATAATTGCATCTTTAGCATCAATAATAAAAGAATCAAAGGTGATTTGGATTCTTCATTTCTTTGGCATTGTAGACTTGCTCATATAGGCAAGAAACGCATGCAACAATTGCAACACGATGGGCTTTTGCAAGACATCAATGATGAATCATTTGATAAATGCGAATCTTGCATATCGGGAAGATGACCAAGAAACCTTTACAAATAGTTTAGAAAGGGCTTCGATCTTCTTGGTGTGATACATCGACGTATGTGGACCACTAAGACATGTTTCAAGAAAGGGTGCTAGCTACTTCTTAACCTTTATCGATGATTTCGGTCGTTATGGTTATGTTTATTTACTTAAACATAAACATGAAGTCTTTGAAACATTTAAGGTTTTTAAGAGTGAAGCGAGCGCAACTAGAAAGAAGATTAAAGCTCTTCGATCGATAGAGGTGGTGAATATTTAAGCCAAGAGTTTAAAGATTATCTAGCTGAGTGTGGTATCATCCAGCAACTCATATCTCCATATACTCCACAACAAAATGGTGTATCTGAGAGAAGGAATTGTACATTGCTAGATATGGTGCGATCAATGTTTAATCTTACAACTCTTCCCTTATCCTTTTGGGATTATGCTTTAGAAACTGTTGTTCGCATATTGCTGATAAGCTGCAACAAAGATCTGTTAAGTGTGTCTTCATAGGATACCCAAAGGAAACTATGGGTTACTACTTCTACTTTCCACCTGAAAACAAAGTAATTGTTGCTAGGTATGGAGACTTTCTTGAAAAGGATCTCATATCTCATGAATTAAGTGGGAGAGTTTATGATCTGGAAGATGATCAAGAAGATACAACACCTTCTGAAAACACTAGCCAACCTCAAGTAGAACCCGAAAGTCCGGGCATTCCACCGAGATTGAAGTGGTTCCCATTCGTGAGATCCGCAAGGGCTACGCATGCACTGAGCGCCTATGTCTCAACGTAGAAGCCGAGGAAAATTTGTTAGGGATCTTGGTGAACCCGCTAACTATAAAGCTGCCATGATGAGTCCCGAAAAGGAAAATGGTGAGTTGCAATGAATGGGGAAATGCAATCCATGAAAGATAACGAAGTTCGGATAGAGGTTGACTTACCTCCAAATGCTAAGGTAGTTGGAAGTAAGTGGCTCTTTAAGATAAAGACCGACATGGATGGAAATGCACACACCTATAAAGCTCGTCTTGTAGCTCAAGGGTATACTCAAACCTATAGGGTAGACTACGAGGAGACATTTTCTCCTGTGTAGGTACATTAGAGCTATTAGATTCTTATAGCCATAGTGCGTACTATGACTATGAGATATGGCAAATGGATGTCAAACCGCTTTCTTAAACGGTCGCCTAGATGAGGACATCTATATGGCGCACTGAAGGGTTTGTGAATCCAAAGTTTCGAAAGCGTGTATGCAAACTTCAAAGATCCATTTATGGGTTGAAGCAAGCATCAAGGCAATGGAACAAGAAGTTTGATGAAGAAATCAAGAAATTTGGTTTCACTCAAAATCTTGATGAGCCATGTGTGTATCACAAAGCTAGTGGGAGTAATGTTATTTTCCTTGTCTTATATGTCGATGACATATTGATCATGGGAAAAGACATTCCAAGTATGCAAGATGTAAAGTCTTATCTTGGAGAGTGCTTTTCTATGAAGGACTTAGGGAAGCAAGATTTATTCTGGGAATCAAGATCTACCGAGATAGATCAAGGCGATTAATTGGACTAAGCCAAAGTGCTTACATTGATAAAATATTGAAGAGATTCAAGATGCAAAATTCCAAGAAGGGATATTTGCGATGCAAGTTGAACATGGCTTAAGTAATAAACTATGCGCGTCAACACCAAGAGGTGGCTTACATGAAGAAAGTTCCTTATGCTTGGTACCGTAGGATCTATCATGTATGATGTGAGATGTACAAGGCCCGATGTGGCGTTTGCACAAAATATCACCATCGGTATCAACGTAACCCAGTGTGAAACACTAGCAAGTTATTAAGAACATTCTTAAGTATCTAAGGGCTACTAAAGAAATGTTTCTAGTGTATGGAGGAAACCGGATGCGAACTTGATGTTCTGAGTTTTTGCGCGCGTCATTCCAAACCGATAAAGATGATCGAAGTCTCGACGGGTTATGTCTTTGTCATTAATGGAGGAGCAATTGATGGAAGAGCAAGAAGCAAACAATGGTTGCGATGTCATTACTGAAGTCGAGTACATAGTCGCCTTGTGGCTGCGATGGAAGTCGTTTGATTAGGAAATTCATTTCGGACTCGGAGTAATGCCTCAATCGAATTACCTTTAAATGTGTATTGTGACAACTCACGCAATAACATTTGCCGATGAGCCCGGAGTCATGAAGGCGCCGGACATTTTCCTCGTCGATATCACTATGTTCGAGAACAAGTCGACATAGGTGAAATCAATCTACTCAAAGTTCATACGGATGATAATCTAGTGATCCCTTTACTGAAGCCTTTGCCAAAAGAAAACTTATTGACCATGCTGATGGGATAGGACTTGCTTAGCTAGTAGTTTCATGCGATCCGTGATTAGTATTTGGATAAAGGATGTTATGAACAAATATTACTTTAATGAAATAAAATAGTTGTTTATGTTTATTTTCATTTTCTTAATAATATATCCTATATTTGCATGTTTAATCCATGAATAACTACGTTATTCTAAATAGTCCGTTGTCAATCAATGATGTGGGAATGTCATTGAATTAAGACAACTGAGTTTTGTAGAATATACTTTTAAAGTATATTGATGTGTGGGACATACCAGATTCACATGATATTCAATGAATTGAATATAGGACTCATCCCAACTTTACATGATGATACTTTTGGATTTCATCATTAAGTATATCATGAAGTGTTTATCCTCGACTTGAGATACCGGATAAATGATATGAATGTAGTGCATTTGTGTAAGATAGTCTAACGCTATCCGTGAATCGGTAGTTATAAGGGCTATTTTTAAGTGTTGCAAAATTCATGAGTTATGTTTGTAGTCAAGAGAATTTGTTCCTTTGAATTTGTTTCAAAGTATAATACTATATTTGGGCCCTCGTAGGGTTGACAAGATGTTTGTATGGCCATACCCAAGATCTATCTCGAATACGCTCGAGATGATTTGGTAATCTTGTTCAATCATATACAACGAGAAATGTAATATTAACTTATGAAATGACTTGATCCATATTCATAGTTAATGTAGTATTAGTAACAAAAGGATAAGTAAAATGATGAATCATTAAATGGTTTATTCCAGGAGACCGTACTCGATTCGATCCGGGGCGTTGGCGTGAAAGCTAGACTAACCAATGTCATTACTATATTTAGTAATATCCAAGTGGAGCCGAAAGGTTTTATAGATATTTAAATAATAGTATGTCCGGATTCGAACTCGAGACTTCGGGATTGCACACATTACGTATGAGAATTGATGTATATAATTAATATATAAATAAATCGTTATTATTATTAATTATTAGTCGCGAAATAAAACATAACGATAGTTAAATAATTAACGAGGTTTGGTTAACGGTCGTTAAATATTAACTACGAGGACTAGAGATGAAATTAGCAGACAAGAAGGATCCGGAATCCCTTTGGGATTGGGTGGCCGGTCGTGGGCTTCTCAAACCAAGGAGGGGATTTCTTGGTCACCAAGTTTTGAGAATGTATATATACAAACCCTTGTATTCATTCTTAAACTAATCTTGGATCACCAATAACCTAATTCTCCTCTCCTCTCCTCTTTGTGTGGCGGTCGAAACTCCCAAACCCCAAGGGTTTTCGATTTTGCTTAACTCAAAGATACAAGTGTTTGGTTTTATTTGTGATTCAAGGAACTAGCTTTTCCACATCAAATCGCTATTAGTACGTGTGTACAAGAACGAAGGACAAGCACGTTTGAGCTTGTAATCCTTGGTGGTCGATTTCTTGTTTGGGTGGAATATATAAACCCTAATTATTAGGGTTTTGGGTTTTGTTCTTGTTCAATCATCGTTTGATTCTTGAATTGCTAAAAGGCACGCACTTTCTTGTTCGTTAATTATTTACATGTATTATTCCTATTTACTCACGCATGCTTTGATGATGTTATTTGATTTATATATAATTGTTATGAGTATTAAATTCCAACACTCTCTATGCCGTTTGACTTCTTTTATTTATTAAAATATATTTTTATAAGTAACTAATAAGGTTTTCTTTCATTTAATTACAACAGTTAATTTTCAATTTCCAAAATTAATGATGAACTAGGATTTTGATTGTATAGTGTAATACTGAAACAGACGAGGTCATAAAAACCTTTTTAAAGTCAAACTTGAAGTCAATGTCGGTTTATCATCAACTATTTATACCACTGCATACGACACGTGGATGTTGTATGGTTTATGTTCCTTGAAATTTATATATTCAAACAATATCTCGATTTGCATACTACAATTTTACTTGCAGTGAAGTTAAAGCATACTTAAAAGGGACACGGTTGAATATCATGATGTGGTGTAATGCCAGTATTGCAGAGACAAAAGAGATCATTGTATGCTCAAGGTGTTTGATTTGCAGTTCATTGGTGGAAATGAGTTGCTATATCATTTGGATGGAGGCTAGTGAGTCGTGAAAGATGAGACTACTTCGCCTTAACAAATGATATGGCCAAAGAGTGAAGACAAAGTTGTTTGATGCATCAACTTCATGTTTTTAGACTGCTTTGGTGGTGTTGTTCAATGTTGCTGTTTGTTAAAGTTTCTATTAGCAGTTTCAATATTTGTTTTATTGTTTTAGATTGGTGAAGTCTCTCTCTCTTTTTTTTTTGGCTGGTCTATGTTCTAAAAGGAAATGTCTTTCGGATTTTGAGCTAGCTGTTTGATATATACAAATTTCCCCTTTTCACCAAAAAAGTATGCTCTGCTCTAAAAGGAAATGTCCATATTCGATTAGCAAACATATCAAACAATATCAATTTTTCACACAAAATTTATGCCGATAAACAGGAGATTTTTAGTGAGAATGTCTGCAGTTTGGTTTGAAGAGCCAATCTTCTTAGCACTTATAACACCTCTTGCAATTTTCTCCACGATGAAGTGAACATCAATTTCAAAGTGTTTTGATCTTTCATGAAAACAGGTTGACAAAGAAGTTGTAAAGCGATTTGTTGTCACAAAAAGATTAACAGAAGATTGATATCAACTTTTAGATCTTTTAGGATTTTTGAATCCAAATGATTTCACAGAGCAGAGACATAGATCTATACTCGCTCGTGGAAGATTTTGAAAGAGTGTTTTGTTTTTGCTTTTCCATGAGATCAAACAATCATTCAAGAAAACACAGAACTCGTGACAAATTTTTCGGTTTTCTTGCATTTGGCCCAATCAAGATCACTATATCCTTCAAGATGATTTTCGAGTTCTTTGAAATTGTACCTTAGGCCTTTTCCTGAGCTCCTTTTAGATATCTCGAACATTGAGGGCACATTCCGGATGAGATTTTAAGGAGAATGCATATATTGTGCCGCACAATGAACCGAGTATGAGATGTCGTCTTGTATGGGTGAGATAGATAAGTTTCCCAAGTAACTTCGATAACCAATGATGTTGACAAGCAATGGGTCATCGCAGTGGGAATGTATGGAAGCACGAGTTGGGTTCCATAGGAGTGGACACAGTTTGCACCCAAGAAGACCAAATTCTTTGAGGAGTTCAAGACAATATTTTCTTTGAGAAAGACAAATGTCATTCCCGCTTTTAGAACCTCAATGCCAAGAAAGTATTTTAGATTTCCAAGTCTTTAATATGAAACTTTGTTTTAGGAACTCTTTGAATCGGTTTATCTCATCAAGACAATTTCCAAGAAGGACAATATCATCCACATAAACAAGCGAGCAATAAACTTGTTATTCTCTCTTTTGGTGAACAAAGAGTGATCATTAATGTATTGAACAAAGTTATTTTCTTTTAAAACACCGACAAGTTTTTCATTCCATTTCCGGGAGCTTGTTTTAAGCCATATAGGATTTGACAAGTTTACAAACTTTATTCTTATTGTTCTCATTACGAACCCTTTGGGAATGGTCATGTAGATATCCTCATCAAGATCTCCATATAAGAAAGCATTATTAACATCAAGTTGAAAAGAGGCCATTTGTTTTTACGGCTAAGGCAATAAGACACCGACAAGAGACATTTTTACAACAGGAGAAAAAGTTTCATCATAGTCTATTCCTTCCTTTGGTTATAGCCTTTAACAACTAGTCTAGCCTTGTATCTATCAATTTCACCATTGGCTTTATATTTGATTTTAAATATCCATTTGTAGCCAATAGGAATTCTATTAGGAGGTAGATCGGTTATATCCCAAGCATGGTTTTCATTTAAGGCCTCAATTTTAATTCATAGCATCAACCCAATTACTATCATGGATAGCTTCTTCATAATGTAGGTTCAATACTTTTATTAAGACTAGATGCAAAGCAAGAATTATCTTTGTTAAGGTTGGAGTAATTAACAACCTTTTCAACACCATATTTGACTTTTCCTTCTATAATAAAGTCATTAAGATTATTGGGCAATTTGGAAACTCGTTGACCTTCTAGTAGTAGTGGTGGCAAGCCTCTTTCTTGTTCAAAGATAATCGGTGTTGTATCGGCAGGATCGAAACCGCATCGCGAGAATGTGAATCATGTGATGTGTTGCCCTCGTGGTGTGTATTATCATCTATAGATGTTGCAACCGGTTCGTCAATCCTAGTGGATGACTTACCACCGTGCCATCATCATAGGATGTCACTCTCCTTCATCATTGGGACTTATTTGTGAGTCAAAGAAATTTTGTGATTTAAATCTTTTGGTACAAAGGTTTCAACAAAAGGTTTTGACACGTAATTTTTCATTTTGAAGGAAAACAGTTTCATAAAATTTGACATCTCCGGAGTAAAAGATATTTTTATTTCAAGGCTCAAGAGTTTATAGCCTTTCTTCTCATTCGAGTAACCAATAAAGACACTTTTTCGGACCTACTACCAAATTTATCGAGATGTTGAGAATGGTGGCATAGCATAAGCACCAAAGACTCTAAGGAGAGAGAGTGAAGGGTCATGCCCATACACAAGGAAGAACGGGACTTGCGACAGAATCAAGAGGGCAACCTGTTTATGACATAGGCGCAGATTAGAACACATTCGGACTAAAGATTTAGAGGTAATTCCCTCAAACATGAGGATCTAGCTACATTCGGAGATGCCTATGTTTCCTTCTCTGCAATACCATTTTGTTGTGGTGTATAGACACAAGAGGTTTGATGTAAAATTCCTTTTCATGGAAAAAACTTGAAGTTTATTATTGACAAATTCATCCCATTATCACTTCTAAAGATCTTGACATTGTGTTCAAATTGATTTGATAGCATGTGAGTAAAGTTAACAATGGAAACATAAACATCATCCTTCCTTAGCATATAAACCCACACCGCCTCGGAATAGTCATCAACAACAAGTTAAAAATATTTGTAACCATCTCGCTAGTGACTTTATATGGTCCCCATACATCAAGATGGACAAGTTGACCAATTTTAGTTGATTTATGTTCACTTAGAGGAATGGTTCCTGGTTTGTTTAGCTTTATTACAAGTATCACGAGATGATCGGCCGGATGTACTATCGAATTTAAGAGTGGGTTTAAGTATGTGTAGGACTTGGTCGTAGGATGACCAAGTCTTTGATGCCAAAGATTTTGAAACATGACAAACAGATATGCAATTATTAGAAATAATCTTACATGAAGAATCAATATCAAACATATACAACCCATTGTGTTGTTTACCAATCCCACAATCCTTTTTGATGTAAACCAGATATAGCAATTAGATTCATTAAACCCGACAAACATCTTATTGTCTCTAGCAATTTTATGAACAGATGACAAACTAACATTGTACTCGTGAACAACAAGTACATCAAAGAGAGTTAGATCATTATTGATCTTTAAATCACCAATTTTGTAATTATATTCGAGTACCGTTGGGATGTCCAATGCTTAAGCCAAGATTTGAAATGTTAACAACATTGATTAAAAATTTTCAACATCATGTGTCGATTTGCACCAGAATCAACAATCCAACCAAGACCGATGTTTCGGATAATGTCTTAGTGTTGTTGTTAAAAACTTGTTGAAGTTTATATTAAACTTGACACGCCATTAAAGAAGGTTCTGAAAATTTTTACCGCCAAGTTGGCATTAGCAGATGACACATTGTTGTCATTGAGAAGACTCATAAGTCTTGAGAGTCGTTCATTAGACAAGGAGACAGGAGAGTTGCGGCATTATTATCATGATTAAGATTGGTTTCACAGAAACATTGTTATCACGAAAGGTTTACCATTAAAATTTCTTTTAGCATATCCAGCAGATAGCCAACAAGATCATAACATCTATCAATGGTGTGACCGGTTTTTACAATTGGTACATTTGAGGTTCATGTTTGGTCCTCTGCTATTGGAGTCATTACCGTGATTATGACCATAAACTTTGTTGTTAAAACTTCTTTTATTATCAAAAATTTTCCACCATCGAAGTTTTTGCAAAGAAAAGTCGTAGCATTGGGTTTAGCGAGCTATTCCCTGATGATACATTTCGTGAGACTCTTCTCCGAGACAACAGAGAAGCGCGCTTTGACATTAGGTAAAGGGTCTCTGGTTAAAATATTGCTTCGATGGGAACATAGGAGTCATCAAGACCCATAAGAAATTGCATTAACTTGATTAGTCGATTATGTTTTTCAAAATGTTTTGCGACCTCACAAGTGCAAGGAGGCAAGCTAATCATACAATCAAATTGTTTCCATAAAGAGTTAAGATTGTTGTAGTAATCAGCAAGAGAGGACCCACTTTGACTAAGAGAGTTTATATTTTTATGTAAATTGAAAATAGTGAACCATCAACCTTATCATAAGTATCTTTAAGATCATTCCACATTTCATAAGGTTTGGCATAGATAGCCCCAAAGAATAATTCGGTGAGAGAATTAAGAATCCAAGTAACCACAACCGAGTTACAAGTATCCCATTGATTAGCAAGATTAGGGTTTGAATCGTTTCTTATGCAAGTACCATCAATAAATCCTAACTTATTATGGTTCCTTAAGGCAAAGGTCATGGCCATATTCCATATTTTATAATTTTCGGTTCTGTGAGTTTGATAGAAATAATGGGAGTCCCATTAGTGTTATTAGGGTGTGGCACAAAGCATCCCCAAAGGATAAGCCTTTCTCAGTGGAACCACCACCACCAGCACTATCACCATCAACCATAATAAAGACAGTAAGACAGAAAAATAAAACAGACAGAGATAATAATAAGACCAAATAGATAGATAAGTAAGACTATGAATTTAAGAAACAACAAGCACCAAGCCTGTGGACTAGGGTAAACCAGAGCAGGTATTCGTACCACTCAAAGGTGGCAGATCAAGATGTTAGTGTACCCGTTTGCACCCACAAAGACTTAAGTACTGTATGTTTGTAGAAGAGACAAGATATAGACTTACAGAGAAATATGCGTGGAAGAACAAATCACAATTACCCTAGATTCACTTAGTCTAGGGCTAATTGTAAGTAGAAGATAACCCGTTGATTACGCCAATAGCAATAACCCCAAACCACCAATAGTTGCCAAGAGAATCAATGAGCACAAGCTCGATACCATGTACGAAAGTATAGGCAATGAGATAAACAATGTAACCTTTATTCGGATCTAAGTCGCAATAGTCACTTAGATTAATAGTATCCAAATGTTACAAGATTAGATTAATGTCAATGAGACAATAATCGTATGAATGTAAAGACAAGACAAGATCGGTGAAATGATCTAAGAGAAGAGAATAGAGTGATACAAAGACCGCACACTCAAGTGTGTATAACCCTAGATTAAGGGACTTATTAAATAGGATATTGTTGCCCGTATATGGGAATGGGACATATTTTGCTCAAGATGCCAGTTTTCAACTCTAAGATAGACCATCATAACACTGTTTCTCAACCCTAGACGATCATGGCATATTGTGTTTGCTCCACAGATACAAATTCAGTTTGTCCAAATCGGATATAATCTTGTGTCAATTTTCCTACCTTTTAGTCCAACAGAAATGTGAATTGACATGTTTACCTTTATTACTACGAGGAAAAATATGTTTAAAATGTACAATGGTCTCTGATAGCAAACTGACAAATACAATTATTTAATGTTTTATCATGTTTCACTTTTGGGATAGATATTGTGTATATGAACCTGTTTGCATTGTTTGATAACCTTTTCGATCCAAAATTTGTTCACACATCTTGGAATGCTTGATACCTTGAGTTCTTCAGTTTGTTTCTGACATGATTTGGTATCATAAATTTGGTACATTTCTCAATCTGAAATGCTTTTTTTTTTTTTTGAAAGGCAACAATATATTAAAACCACAACCAAACGATACAAACAAACGGCATCCCCTCTCTCTAAACAAGACGGTTAAAGAGAAGGAACCCGAAAGAGAAAACACAAAAAAACAAGCTAAAAAAAACGAACCGGGGAAGATGCTTCAAGTTTTTAGATGATAAGACACCGGGATACAAAGAGAGAGAGACTTTGCACAAAACGGAAACAAAACAAATAAGGCATTGCAATAACAGATTTGTATTTTCATATTATTTACAACAAAACAAACTAATGACCACATGTCAGGGTATGTATGGATTTTTTTTTTTTTTTTTTTATAACATCAGCATACCTCAATGACATCCGAGTGAAGGCTAAGAAATACTGCAGTTTAAAGTTCTTGAGTAATTTAAACAGATGGCGAGCATCATCCTCCTCAAAATTCAAACGTGGAACTAGAAAACATCACTCATTCAAATAGAGTAATGGACCAAATATCATCTACACTAACTTTCAAAATTCTATACAATTGGGTGTTCCGCCAAGTGTTTGAAGTAATGCTAAGACCGAGTAACCAAAACCTTGAAAAGTTATGGTTGTACTAGTGTGCCCAGTCATGTTAACATGATAGTTATGGGTTGTGTTTATCTTAAAGGAGTTATGCGGGTTGACACGCTTATGACCCAAACATGAATAGACCCATCCCTAACTCATTTATACATAAATCAGGTTCGTGACGCCCAATGCCTCCTTTAATCTTGAAGGTACAATTGGGCAATTTAATTAAAGGTTATTCTCAACTTAATTTATACGTAGATTATGTTTTTTATATAGCTGCCACTACCTAGTGATGAGTCGGCTTTTAATGGTTATGTTGTTCTTTATTTACATAACTTGGTTAGTAAGGTTGCTAGAATAAATGAGTGTTGATGATCTGTAACATGTCACCTTACATTTAGAGAATCACACTGCTCTTTATCATTTGCTCAGTTAGTGAAATAGCACGTTAGTTTATATGTTGCATTTTCTCTTGTAGGTCTTATAGCCTGTTACCTTAATTATAATACTATGTTATATTTAAACAAGTCATAACAATGAAAATACACGCCAAATAAAGATATAGTTCATCTATTATAATTTCATCTTCCGTTTCTTGAAAACCAGACTTCAAGCTTAGGCAAAAACACAATAAACAAAAGTCGAACTCATGACATATTTCCTACAAATTCTGAATAAGACTCCCAACTTTGTGTAAGAAGAACCTCCCACAACCACTACTGCTCTACTCTTCTCACTCATCTCTTAACTTTGGTTCTCACCTCATTATCCTCCATCAGTCGCCTTATCCCATGTTCAATCTCGTTACGTGACTGTGACCGTATCATTCTTAGGATTAGAGAAACTTCCTAACTTAATTCCACACTCAATCCCAACTCCACCACCATTTCAAATGCATTAATCTGCTGTTCAGCGAGATAGGCCATGTTGCAGATGGTACACCAAACCACAAACTCGCTAATCACAAGTTCCACCCACAATGGGACTCAAATCCTCCAACTGCTGGGTGGGCTAGTATCGTCACTCACGGAGTCCATCCTATTACTTTCACTATTTCAGACGTGAGCCCCAATAATCCTTTGGCAATACCACTCCCGGATCCTCATAATCGCCACGGACTTTGATGTTCCGTCTGATTGAGGTCGGCGTAGGGACAATAAGAATCGATATCCACTCTGCTCTAAAGCAAGTGCTATTTCTTCAGTTGGATCTCAATCCCATACTCCCAAAACATAAAAACACAACCGAGGCAAGATGTTGATTATCCAACCACCCAATGATGTCATAGTCAAAGGGTTTTCTGGATTCAGCTTCTAGGTTGAGCAAGGGTCCCACAGGATACGCTGGGACAGTGGATGGGAACACCTTATTAGTTGATTGGGACTGGTTTGACAAAACTCGAACTAGTATCTCTGTATCTGAGTTGCTCAACTTGATAAGGTCTTGGTTCTCATCATCACAGAGTGTTGGGAGAAGCCCCACAACACGCCGATGCCTGTGCAAAATACATTGATGAGAAACCCCACAACAATCATGCCTGATCAACTTGATAATGACTTGGTTCTGATCATCAGGTTAAGTTGGAATAATAAACTCATTCGCCACATCCATCATACTTGTGCAAAACACGTTGATGAGAAATCCCACAACCTGAGAACGGTTGACTTATCATTTCAGCCACAAAACTTTTAACATATATGCAATGACTGCTGATGAATCTGTGGAAGTAAGTCATAGGAGACTTAAATTCTCTCATTGGTGGGTTCTCTGGATTACTAATTCAGGAGAGGAGGTGAAATTATCTATCAATAAAGCTTGGAAAGATTGGAGTGACAGCAATGTAACAGTAACTTGGTGGAAGGTGATTTGGTTTCTCATGGTACACCCAAACACTCTTTCATTCTATGGCTTGCTGTGTTGGGAGGCTAACTACTCAAGACAGGCTAATTAAATGGTACCCTGGGAAGACTGTTATATGTCCTTTATGTGAGTTGTGTCCAGACTCCCATGAGCACCTACTCTGCAAAATATGGTGTGACTTGAAGAAAAGTATAAAACAGGATAATTGGTCCAACCAAATGAGAGAAGTTATAGGTGAAATGACTAAACTGCCTTGCAACAAATCAATTATGAGCATCCTGAGAAGAATTGTTATGGCTGCTTGTGTCTACTACATATGGAATGAAAGAAATAAGAGATTATTTGGTGATGATAAAAGAAGTTATCAAGTAGTCTTGTCTGATATTATCAATCATGTGAGGCCAGTCAAGAGAACATGTAAAGTGATTGAGGTATGCAAGCTATGGCAAGTCTCCATGAATATCAGCAAAGAAAGTGATTGCATACTGGATAAGTGGAATGATACTACTGAAGGCTAGTGTGTGACAAGATGTTTTCTGTGATCTACCGTGCAATTCTTATCTGTTAAAGGGGTGTTTGGTATAGTGGGAAAGAAGGAGATTTATGAGAAAACTGGAATCTATTTTGGATCAATCACTTTAAGAATGATCTTTGTTCATCAAGATCACTAAAATATGCAGGCCATAACAATCGGAAAAGCTCCTTGTACCTTGAGTCTATTCGATATGACTCTACCTATTTGATCCTTGTAGCTCGCTAGTTTGGCCTTGGGAGGAAACTAGTATCTATTTTGGATCAATAGGAGGTCTAATCGATAAGATGTACCATAAAGAAGGGCTTTTCAAAGGTGAAGGAATATGGCTTGGGTGGACAATGTATGATGGGTGGAATAGAGAGGAATGAAAGATGGACCTTCTTGGCGAGGGCGGACCACATGGTAGGCTGGGTGTGGCAGCGCATACTTTCCAATTTAGGTCATAAGTGTAATTTTTGATAAAATGTGTCATTTTTGTACGTGCAACCCCAATTTTTCTCGATAAATTCTTCATCTGGGCAACTTTAATACTACCATAATAATAAAAGAAAACATTGTGCAACACCCATCAAAAATCCCTGGTCCTCTCTACGCTTGGTCCACCCATACATTGTCACAGGAGGTATTGGATGGGCTTCCTCGAAAGAGGCGTGCTCAAACAACCAAGCCATTTTTCGGAGATGAAAATGTAGGTTGTTTGGCATAGCCTTGATTGGAAGGGATACGGGTTCCTAGTGATGCCATTCTCCTTTCCCATTTTGGTTATTGTAGTAGCGAGTTGAATGACCTTCGTGGGAAGGAGAGTGGAAATGTAGCTAGATAGTATGGTGCACTTTAAATGGTGAAAATCGTGATCTCGATGAATGGAAGTAGCTATGATCTCAGATTGTCCTTTTTTCTCGGAAAGAGTAGAGAATTCTGATATGTTTGTAGTAATATCAGATATTGGATGAATGTTGTTTGTTATTGAATCTGATTTGGAGATGTCCAAATCAGTGTCTAGCTGTTATCTTTATGTTGTAAAACGCTTGGAGATTAATATAAAAGTTCACCATTGCACCCAAAAAAAGGATATGCGGTCCATAGCCTTTTTAAGCTAATGATTCGATATACATAGTAATAGCTGAGCAAGAACCCGTGCTAGGTGGTTTAATAACAAGCACAGTTATTGAGAGGCGTTGATCACGGCTTGCATCTTGCAAGTAATTTTGCCATCACGATGGTTGCCATGATATGACCAAGCCCCGGGGCAAGGATGAATACCAGGTTTGCAACTTTATTTGCCATTTTTTTTGGTTCATCAATATATTGTTTGAAGCTTAGTTAAGGTATGTTTGAAGCTTAGTTAAGTTATGCTTTTCATATATTGGTAGTTGAATATTATGCACATTAAAGAGTTGTATAACTAAGCAAATCACATATATTACAAACAAAATTGGCAAATACGAACATTGACATAGTTAGATATTAGCAATTAAGAGTTTGTTAGCTGTTACTTAAGAGTTAGTTACATCAGTCTTACTACTTACTTAGTGTATGACTACAAGTGTTTGTTAGTTGTTTCTCCTTTTCATTGTAAAGCTTATACCTTATGCACATAATATACAACTCTCTTACTCTAATATTATTGATTAACTAACCTTTATTATAATTAAAGGGGTGTTTATGCAAGAAAATATATAGTCCACACAATTAAGAAAAAAACACATACAAAAAACAGAGTTACTTAATGAGACAATCAACAGAAGCATACGATGAACCTCCCTCTTTCACTGATTTTCTAGAAAATGTTATACGTCATTATAAATTGCTCTAATATTGCACCACCTCTATTTTCAAAGCAACTGTTTCTTTCTTCAGTAACTTTATTTATTACATAACTTCTATTGTCAGGAATCCTGCGTGTCCACGTAAAAATATCAAACTGGCTTGACTGCCCAACTATTCGATTTAAACCCAGCAACTGTTGTTTGTAATGCAACCTTCATTAATATACCTAAACAACAGTCAAATTCATAAATAAACAACAGTCAATTCATGACAAGTTTCTTATCGCACAAATATTCCAGGTTCCTAATCATGATAAACAAACAGTCAATTCATGACAAGTTCCTTATAAAGTCCTGAATCAAACACCCAACAGATGCGCGCGAAGAACCTTCTCTCATTTACAGCCGCAATGAATACGAGGTTTGCAACTGTTGTAGCCATTTCTTTTGTTCATCAATGTTTATGTGACCTTTACTGTGGATGTTTGTATCATATAATTAATGTCGATTTGATTATAATTAAGTCTTATTACCATGAAAGAGACTTGTATTAATAAAGAACTGATCACATGAAACATGACATGATTTCTCTTTCTTGAAAAGAATTACTGAATGTGAAATAAAAGAGACACCCCATGGCCCAACAATTAGAATTTTGCTTGGAGATCTTTGAGTAGCAGTCAAAGCAAGCTATTGAGACATATATAGTGTGTCAAATATCAGTTAGTTAGCGTTAATTATGCTGCTTTTTATATCTACTTTATTGGTATATGTAGATGTTTTCTGTTTCCATTGTACTTGTAACTTGTTAAACATAGTATGCAGTTTTTTCTCTGTAAAATAGTTAGATTAATGTTTGGATTAGCTTTACAAAAAAATAAAGACAGATGGAGTTTACTTAAAAAAAAATACAAGGACACACAAATAAGGCAAAAACCTGTATAAATGAGAAGATCATACTCATTAAATGTTACTAATTAAATCCTCAATGAGATGATCAACAGAATCGTACGACGAACCTCCCTCTCTCATTGTCGCTCTGCTCATTTTGCCCATTTCTTTAATTCTATCTCTAACTTCAATAATATTCATCAGCTGCCTTATTCCTCTTTCTATCACCATGTGACAATATCGCTCTTTGGACTAAACAAATCCGTCTTATGATCCAACTTAATCTCCACAGCCAATTCCAACTCCACCACCATTTCAAAAGCGTTCATCTGCTGTAGAGGTGGCAATTTAAGACCCAACGGTTAAATTTGGGTCTAGTTGGGTAAAATTTTTAACGAAATGAGTCTAAATGGGTTTAGTTTATTTTAATAGATGGGTCTAGTTGGGTATAGTTTATTTTAATTAATTAATATTGATGGGCCTAGTTGGGTCTAATAATATACCCACATGGGTCTAGACAATATTTACATGGTTTAAGTTGATTAGGGGTGTTCGCGGGCGGTTCGGTTCGGTTAATTGGAAGATTTAAACTATCAATCGCGGGTCGGGTAATTAATTTTACTACCCAAATCGAATCAGATAGGCGGGTAACAGACACAAGTGTACCGAAATGAGCGGTTACCCGCGGTTCGGGTCATGGTTAACCATTTTAAACATTTATTCGAGTTTAACCGTATAAACAATAACATGTACAAGAATGTAAAATGTCATTTCATTTAAATTAAATGACATTAATAGATAATAGTCACACAAAAGTTATCCCGTTAGAATAATTGCATTCAAATATCCATACATAATCATTTAACAAAATAATAGTTATTCGACGCCTATAAATTACGATCACATTTATCAACTTTCACATAAATGTTTACATTATGAGCAAAAGGACGTTATACAATAATATAATTAATACTTGTACGATTTTTTGAATATTTAGTTAAAATAACCTTCATGTATTAAGCACGGTTCGGTTCGGTTAACCGCGGATATCAAAAAATAAAAACCGAAACCGAACCGTGATAAGCGGGTTTTTTCGGTTTCGGTTTCTTCGGTTTCGGATTTTTTCGGTTTCGGATTGAGCGGTTCGGCTCGGTTCGTCGGTTTCTCGGATTTTTTGAACACCCCTAAAGTTGATTGTTAACTAAAATTATAAAAATCACTCACAGTCTATTTTTACCATTTTCGTCCGTTTTTATACGTTTTGTCCGTATTTTAACGGTTTTTTACGTTTTGTCCGTTTTTACATGTTTTCGCCTGCTTTTTACGCTTCGCTCGCTTTACACGCCGCGTCTATTTTTACGTTTTGTCCGCTTTCTTCGCTTTTTACGTTTTACCTTTGCTTTTCACGTTTCGTCTATTTTTACGATTTTGTCCGTTTTAGACGTTTTCGTCTGCTTTTGGACAATTTTTACGCTTTGGCACGTTTTCGTCATGTTTTTACGCTTTTGTCCGCTTTACATGTTTTCGTCCGGTTTTACGTTTTCGTCCTTTTTACGCTTTTGTCTGCTTTTACACGTTTTCGTCCATTTTTTACGTTTTGTCTATTTTTTTTACGCCGCCCGCTTTTTTCACGTTTCCGCTTTTTACGATTTTGTCCGTTTTACACGTTTCGTCCCTTTTTACGTTTTTTGTCTGCTTTATTTACGCCGCCGCTTTTTCACGTTTCCGTCTTTTTACGATTTTGTCCGTTTTACACGTTTTCGTATGTTTTTACGCCGTCCGCCTTTACGCTTTTGTCCTTTTTACGTTTCGTCCGCTTATATACGCCGCCCGCTTTTACGTCGCGTCTGCTTTTTACGTTTTCGTCCGTTTTTTGACAATTTTTTACGTTTTGCACCTTTTCGTCAGGGTTTTTTTTATGTTTTTGTCCGTTTTACACGTTTTCACATAAGTTCTGGATAAACAGCTCAAACCCAAGATACGCAACATTAAAAGTAAAGAAGACATAAGTGGGAACATTGAATTCATTGGCCACATCTATCATGCCGGTACAAAGCATGTCGATAACAAACCCTGCAACCCGACCATAACCCACTTGACTTTGACTTACCATGTTAGTTAACATATTTGCAATGACTATTTATGAAATTATTAACAAAAGCCATGGGAGCCTTTGGGTCACGGGGTGGTAGGGTTTCATCTTGAGGGATCGGAGTTCTATGAAGCGTATGCGTTCAATGGCCTTGTTAGCTAATGATTCAATATAGGTGGTGATAGCTGAACCAGATCGGGGAACCAGAAGGCTGTTTTATGACTAGGACGGTTATGGAAAGGCGTTGATCACGATTGACTAGTAGTCTTGCGAGCTCGATGATTGATTTGATATGACCGATAACTGGTGCTGGGATGAATACAAGTTCTGCAAATGTATTTGCCATCTTGTTTTGATATGATTTAAGGGAAAATCTTTGTGGTTAGTCTTCTATGCATGTCTTTTAAGTCCTCATAGCTACAATAATGCCCATGGGACCATCTTTAACTAGATAACAAACACTCGCTCTGACTTTGTGCTCATATTTAACTAAATACTTGTGGGAAACGGTGCACACTTTTATTAAAGATGAAATCATATTACGATTAATAATAAAGAAAATTAAATACGCATGAAAGGGTAGAAGCGAGAAGGCAGACACTATGCAATTGTAATAAACGAAAGCGAGAAAGAGAGTCAGACGAGGCTCGTATTGGATACGATTCCTTAAAAGCAGTTCGCTGTCTGTTTCCTGTGGTACAACGACGTAGTTGTTGTCTGAACGGACTAAACTTACTTGCATGAAAAATCACCAAGCTGCGTGTTTCTGAATAAGTCTGCAATGGAGCTGCGTTATATTTCATTGTAAACTGAATGATGAGAGGCGTTTAATATATAGGCTAAACCTATCTTGGACACCAAGAAAAGTATCTGCCAAATACTAAACAGATATGCGAATCTGTTAATATATTAAACACAGTTTTATTATCTTCCATTTATTTAAACCGATTCTATTTAACTTGTTTACAAAGTTTAAATCGGTTCCAAAAATAAATGGACACAAATCTGGAAATAATGACCACGAAATCTGCAACAAAAGATACGCAGGTATGCGAGATTTTGAGTTGCATTCGTGTCCCAGGTCGCTGGGCTCGCATGAGTTCGAAGCTTGAACTCATTTGGCCCAATCTGCACCCCCGTACAGCGTGAGGTGTTGGAGTAAAACCAACAAATCATTTTGAAGGTTCATATCAAGATTTCTATATAAACAAGGTTTCACTTCTTGTTTTGGGCGATGTGGGATACTCCCACTTTTCCAAATTTTGTGTTTCAAGTGCCTCACTTTGAGACACGATATCTCATTCATATCAACTCCATTTTTGACACTCTTTAGCTCGTTCCGAAGCTCTCGTCGAGGAGAACGCAAAGCTACCAAGAAATATAAATATATATAACATATACATATATTAAATAGTGTCCAAAATTTGCAAAAACTCATTTTGCAAAAACTCATTTTCCAACAATACTATCATTATACTAAAAGAGTCACATTCAAGCTTATCAAAACTATATTCGCAGCAATTTCGTAGATAAAGTCCCGTAAATCACCAAAAGTTTAACTATTATGGAAAATTCGTAACACGATATACTTAGACATGTATAAATACGGAAATTACCAAAATAAAGAAGTCCTGACGGCTTGTCACTTTTTGACCGTAAATAATTTTAATTCGAAAATAGCCATTCCAACGAAACTCTAAATGGGACACTTGTCGAATTCATAAGTCGAACACTTAGCATGTACCGGACACCGTCGAATTCATATGTCGACACTTAGCATGTTGTGCATGCGTCGCCTGGTCAGCTTCGATCTATGTTCGAATAAAATTATTTGTGGTCTAAAAAGTGATGTTCAACAGGCCACCGGTCTATTTTTGTAAATTTCCTATAAATACTAAGGACATATACTTAAATCGGGCCCTTCTGAATGGTGGCGCATGTCATTCCCACTCACATACGCTTATTCACCGCCACTTGGTCATAGACAAAATAAATCAATATTATAAAAATTGTGTGACCTCAGATAGATACAAAGTTACAAAAGAGTGGGCACTGTTAAACAAATATATTATTGCCTAATGGTTTCATACAGGTTAATTAATCATAAACATATCCATTTTTTCTGAATTTGAAGAGGGAAAACCTCATCCATTTATGTATTTACCCGTTCACTTTTATAACCATTGTTCTGGAATGGATTTTAGTGATTTGCAATGCCTACACCACATAAACATATGTTCTGTATCTGCTCCAACTCTCAAACAACCAAGTGTCTAAAAACATGTCTCAACCAAACCGAAAACATATGTTATTTACTTGATACGGTGTATTTATCTATAGCAATACAACAAGTTTTTAACCTGATATTTGATATTTTATCTGTGACGCTTTTATTTATAAATGCATTGCTCCCATCTTTTGATCTTTAATTGCATTTGTGAATCACAAAGGTGAAAAGATATATGATGGGGCAATGGGTCACCATTCCTGCTATAATGATGCCATAAAAGCTGTTGAGTCTTAAAAATGAATAAAAGTTGTCCAAGTAATTGAAGCATAGCTCACGAAACAGTTTACTAGCTATAGTAAAGACGATAAAGCACATGCGAGGTCACAGCAAAGAATTATAGCACAGAAAACTGTAGATTGGGTCAAACAACCACACATGTATTGAATGAAATGAAGATAATCATTTACTTTACTATTGATTTTAGTTTACCATTTATCCTGGTAGCATGAATCCAATTTTTTTCCTTCCAGGTACAAAGCTGGTATAACCATTTTGATCCATTTTCAAATCCATTATGACCCTTTTATGTTTATACATTATTCGTCATCAACTTACAGTAACCGGCGTTCGAACTAAAAAGCATGTCTGCGATAACAACCAAATACTAAGACACAAAACAAAGATTTTGATATTATATACTTGTAATTTGTTATCTGAAAAAAAAGAAAGCAAAACAAATTATCTGACTGTCACAAAATAAAACTAACAGAAGTCAAAGAAAATAAAGGCATGCCTTCATATTAATGAATATAGTGCCCGTCTATTTTGACGTTTGGGATATGGGAGATGAGTGGCCAATAACAGCCTCTTCTACTGCAACGTTTCTTCAAATTTGGGCATCCACGTATTATCAAACTTGAAAGTGAAGGAAACAGTATTTCTTGTATATCTTTCATGTTTGGAACATTGTCAATAGAGAGATGTCGGAGGGAGGTGAGGTGTTGGAGTCCCGTTGAAAGTGATTCTAATTTCTCAAAGCTTTGTACATGAAGAGAGGTAAGAGATGAAGGAAGAAGATGAGACAATTGAGTACAACTACTCACATCATCTTCTTTTGATCCACCAAATAAGGATAGGTGGACAAGTGAGGTTTCTATTGTCCCCATTGCGTCATACAGTTAGTGATTTTGTATCACTGATATTATTTAAGTGTAATTGATTGACTTAGTTGAACAATGGGTAATTCTGATAAATGTTCAACAAGTCGGGGTTGTGCGGAGTGCACACTTGTATGACGTTATTATGATTATCATTCGGTGGCCCGAATGACGGCGTCGCGGCGCCCGCAGATAGTCCAGGGCGGCGGCCCCGCATAGCGATTATAACCGACGCTTAGTTTACCCGTTATTTTAACTCTCGGTGGTTATTATAACTACCATAGCGATTATAACCGACAGCTTAGTTTTGGTCATATGTATGGATTATTCGGATCGTTTTTATAACTTACAAAACATATTCTCAAGTTTAAATCAGTTTTATCCGATTTGAGATTTGGTAGAACCACC
The DNA here is from genome assembly GCA_022545495.1 of Chrysanthemum lavandulifolium. Classification (NCBI taxonomy): domain Eukaryota; kingdom Viridiplantae; phylum Streptophyta; class Magnoliopsida; order Asterales; family Asteraceae; genus Chrysanthemum; species Chrysanthemum lavandulifolium. Next base: position 188,926,424 of record CM040240.1, read on the forward strand.
GAAATACTTCAACTGATAGTGTTTACGACTCTCGGATCATCGTAATCCAAATTTCCTAACAAAGATTGAAGTATTCTGTGATCATGACGAACGGAGAATCTGTGAAGGACATGACGAGCAAGTTCGATAAGTTGGCAAAGTTTGAAGGGCAAGACTTTCGTCGCTGGCAAAAGAAGATGCACTTTCTTCTTACCACCCTGAAAGTTGTGTACGTTCTGAGTACACCCAGTCCGGAATGGGAAGAGAATGAAACTTTGGATACGACCAAGAGAAGGATGAAGTGGGAGAATGACGACTACATATGCCGTGGTCACATTCTGAACGGTATGTCTGATTCCCTATTTGACATCTATCAAAACGCTGAATCTGCAAAGGCATTGTGGGAGTCCCTAGAATCCAAATACATGGCAGAAGATGCTTCTGCAAAGAAGTTTCTTGTGAGTAATTTTATGAATTACAAGATGGTTGATACCAGGCCTGTCATGGAACAATATCATGAGATGTTAAGGATTCTGGGACAGTATACCCAACATAATTTGATGATGGATGAAGCCATCTCGGTTGCAGTTATCATTGATAAACTGCCTCCTTCCTGGAGAGAATTCAAACATGGTTTGAAACATAAAAAGGAAGAGTTAAATTTGGTTCAACTCGGTAGTCATCTACGAATTGAGGAAGGATTATGAAATCAGGAACTTGATAATAATCCTAAAGGAAAGAACCAAGTTGGATCTTCTCTCATTAACATGGTTGAAGGAGATGGAGTCAAAAATTCTAACAAAGAATTTTAACAACAACAAGAACAAAAGAAAGTTCAAAGGTGGTGATGATAAATTTGCCAACAAAAAGGGTACTTTGACTTGTTGGAAATGTACAAGTTCGGTCATATGAAGAAGGATTGTCGCCTAAAAGGGCAATAATGGCGCTGGTCCAAGTGGGTCTAAGGATCCCGATAAGCAACAAGGTTATAATTCGATTTTGTACGTAATTTTGATAATGTTTTATATTATGTTTCGTAATTTCGATGCATTTTATATTCAGGATGATGAAGTTGCTTGGTGGGTTGATTCGGGTGCAACAAGTCATGTTTGCAAGGATCTTAGTTGGTTTCTGTCACACCCTCGCCGGAGGCGGAAACACGAGGTGTAACGGAAAGGAACATAAGCACAAGGTAATAGAACATACCAACATTAAGATTAAAAAAGAAAGAGTATACCATTACAATACCAGTTTAGCCGACATCGACAAATATGTTACAAAGTTGAGATCCCAAAATATTGCGTTTTATTACATAACGATTTGTAGTGACAAGTGAAAACTTCATTATGCAAGACCGTAGAAAAGCTTACTAACGATCACCGAAATGCATGAGAGAAAACGGTCAACTATGAAAATAGTTGGTGAGTATACACGTTTCGTGAAATAAGAAACTCGTAAGAGAGAGTCAAAGGTTTCGGTCATCTGAAATAGTCCACAAAGCAAAGGCATTGTAAATCCACTCGGCCCAAGTTCGCCCATACAAAACTTGCAACCCGTGTGTTCACAACCCATTGCACAAAATATAGCGTGTCAAGTAGTCAAGTATAAATGGTCAAAATAGTTCACAATATAGTACCACGTGTATAATAACTCAAGGATGCTCCGAACATGGGAGACTTTGCACTGCCCAACAAGTGGAGACTCCTTTGTCACTCGACCCCTAGGCGAGAATTATTGAGAACACTCCACCAACAAGGCGAGAATTTATAGTGATGCTCGAACATGGGAGACTTTATAGTGATGTCCGATCATTGGAGACTTTAGGTCAAGGTCATAACACGTCGGTTCAATAAGTTCAAACAAGGCATAATTTCGTAATTAAGTTCAAGGGTTTGATTCAAGTTCAAAGGTTCAAACAAAATGAGTTAATAAAAGTAGTAATCAATTTAGTTCAAATATGGTTCATGCATTTCGCCCCAAAATATAGTAAACGGTAAAAGGGGATGTGATTACTCACCGTTGTAATAGTTATGATGACAGAGTGGATGCACGTAAATGAGACGCAACACTCTAACCGCGACCTATTATGAATGATATGCGCTAATATAAGTCATGAAACAATGTCGCGCATGCAAACTCATATGATATCCATACCACTTGTACATTTGAAAATAAAGTTTATCGTCGAAAATAAGTTTATAACGCCTTATCAAGTTATAAATTACTTTACAAGTACTTACGCCGAAATGGTATCCACGATAATCATTTAGTGATCTATTGTGAAATTATAACTTTTCATCGTAAAATAATGTCGCTTGATAATTTCATGAAAGTGACTAAGTAGCCTTGAAAAGCTAGTCGAGAATGATGCACGCCGAGCGTTAGGAAACGAACTCAACGGTTTTGGGAAGCTTGTATCATTATCTCAAAGTTTTAGCATTTAAGTTTTCATCCTAGAGGTCTCGATCATAGAGAAAATATAGGTTAAGTATGGTACTTGTGTCCAAAATATCGTTTAAGGGTGGTTTTCGCAAAGTTTAAGTGACCGTATTTTATTCATTACAACTCCGCTGACGAACGGTTGGACATTTTGGAAAATAGGCTAGGCTAACTCACTTTACTAGAAGACATCACGTTATAAAAAGTACTCCATTGATGTTAAAACGACCTCAACATGGTCCTTCGTGGCCGTAATATTTGTCTAATACAAATATATTAGTTTTTCTTATATAATAAAGTTACGGCAACTTTGTTAAATCACGTGTAATTTAATCGTTACAAGTCCGATTTCTACGCTTTATATGTCCTCGAATCGTGATAATATATACTAATATATTTTTGATAAGTCGACACATTTTATAACGCTTAAGACTCATTTTTACTCGTAAAAGTCGAGATTACATGCTGAATTTTCAAACAAATATTTTCGTCGTCAAACTTGAAAATAGCATAACTTCTTCGTTATAACTCCGTTTTAACCCGCTCAAGCGGCCACATTTTCGCTTTTAAAGTATATTTTCTAAATATCTAGCCCAAAATATTTTACAAACTGTCGGATTTTCCAGATTTTCAAAATAAGATCAGACCTTCAACTAAAGTTGTCGAAATGAGTTTTTCGCGCCAAACCTATTCTAACCAATTCAAAACAACTCGAGTTATTCTAATCCTACCATACACCTTCTTAGGGTGTCATGGGTTCCTAGACATCATTAAATATGATATGATACAAGGGATAATTTATAGGATGATGTAACTTAATTATAAGTAATAAAAACAATAAAAGTGGTATAGACATCATATAACTTGTATGTTTTACTCAAACATGATAATATGAACATAACATGAATATGAAAGATGAAAATGAGTATGAAATGCTTACTAGTTACTTGATGAGGTTTAAATGAACAAAGGATTAATTCTAAACACCCAAGGTTTTTATTTCACAACCTTAATCAAGAGTGTGTCTAGATTGTGAAGAACTTGACTAGAAAATTTTTATGGTTTCCTCTTGGAACATCAATGGTGGCTGGTCATATGGAGCTAGAGAGAAGAAGAGAACTTTTTGATCTATCACACTTTGTAAATGAATGTGTATGTGTAGATATTATAAGTATAAAATGATATAAGCTAGATATTTAGTAAGTTTGAAGTGTGAGTCATTATGTTTGTCGACAAACATGAAAGAAGAAAAAGTGAAACACTTAATTGTGTTATATAATATATAAGTATCTTTGTATTGTATAGTTATTTAAGGATAGATGGTAACTTGTGTACATATTTAAGCATTTAGGGTAGCGTTAGCTAAAAATAACTTTAATGATCAAAATAAAATATATTGAAGCCATAAAATTTATAAAAATATATTCCTTACAAAATTGAGTGAAATAATAATTATTGGGTAGTATTTACTTAAAATCGTCAGTAATTATATAAATATAACAATTTATATACGAAATAAATTGAAAACATCGGTAAATCAATAGTATACTTTTTATAGTCTTAAATGAGTATAAAATATATTAGGATAAATTTTAGAAGCGTCGGATCAAATGTTCAAAATAAATGATCGTGCGATAGCGTCTATTTAATATGAAAATTACGCTTAATGTAAAATGCAAAATCATGCATGAACTAATATGATGACAATGATGCTAATGAAATGTAGACTAAACCTAGTCTATATGAAATGTCCTTGATGAATGTTCGTGAATTCGCAGCTAAACCCTTAAGGTTACGCTGATTCGATACTGTAAACCTAGTTTACGAAAAACAATGAAATAGTAAATGTGAGAAATAACCGGAAATTGATAATTGTGACATTCTTCCCATGTCGGAGGAATCACGTCCTCGTGATTCAATTCATCGATACTATAGTCCGAACCTCGACAAGAGTTCTAAAGTTCATGCTCAGACGACAGCCTAAATGATCATATCAATGCCCATGCGCATGTGTTCCCCATTCAACTAAGCACGTGTTCGTGATTAGATTCGATAGGTAAACTTACCCAATATCGAACGTAGCTCTCAAAAGACTTTTAGGTAATCGATTCTAATTTAATCTCACAACTCATCAAACAAGAATCGTCATGAGATTAAACTAAACCGACTGAGTAAACTTGTCTTTTAGTTTGATTTTCGCAACTCATCAAACAAGAACTCGCCACTAGATCAAGCTAGAAACAAGTCTTTTGAATGAAGTCTTTGAAAGATTCGCCGATATTGGAATTGCTTACACAAATCAAATCAAATCAACAAAATAAATTACAACTAAGGTCGATATCGATAGGTCTCAAATTAATCAATGTCGTGAACGTGGTAAGAATTGGAAGCAAGTTATGCACTCAAAATCATGTTGTATGAAAGAAGGTGGTTGTTCAAAAGAATGTACCCGTTACGGCGTTGCGGGCTTCCTCGCATCCGTGATAGAATGCTCGTCCATCGCATGGGAAACATCAATGTTCGGTTCGGTGGACCTTCTATTGCCAATGCCAGTTTGGATGATTTCCTCCTTGGTTGGGAGTTCTTTTCAACTTTGGACAGTATTCAAGGTGATCCGCACTTCCACACTCGTAACATGCTTTTCTTTGTCCTTGGTTCCCATCCCTGTTTGAGCAATTTCGCAAGTGACCCGTCCGTCCACATTTGTTGCACTTTGAGCAGCCTCCCGAGTGGTGATAGTTACATCGAGTACACATAGGATGTGGACTCAGATATCCTTTGCGCTCCCGAGTGGTCGCCCATAGTTCCCCGTTATTCGCCGCTCTTGTTTTGCCGGTCCTGGTCTCGGCTTCGGCGATCCTCCCGCCGCTTCCGCCCATTGTCGCTTGCTTTTGTTAGTTCTTCGACCGATCACATCATTTGTCAAGCGATACGCCATGCCCACAACTTGCAGAGTGGTTGGGTTTGACGAGGTGACATCCCTCCCATTTCCGTATCAATCCCCATATATCGGTCGATCAACTTCACGGTGGAAACCATGAGGAACCATCCTAGTTAACTCGTGGAAACGGATCGTGTACTTGTCGACTTTACTCCTACCATCAGTGGTTCCAAAATTCGCCTCCGACACGCACTTCATCTTTTCTCGCAGACTCATCGCTTAGTAGTTTCTTAAATGCTTCCCAAGATAACGCAGGTTGGTTGTTCCACCAGTCAATGCTCGACCTTGTAATAGACCAGCAGAGAACTCAACCTCGCTTCCTTCAAAGACATTTCGTGATACTAAGTTTCAACTCAACATTCTCGAACCATGTTAGCAATTCAATGGTGATGTGCTTCATCGGGGTTTTAAATTTGTAAACAAGAATTACCGGTTAACTAGGAACACATTCGGGCAAGTATACCCTAGTCAAGTTGTAGTATAGTATATGGTAAATCAAGGTCGTCCCAAGAGACTTGGTTGCACTACAAGTGTCGTTTGTTTTTTAAGCAAGTAAAGTAACAAGTTGATGGTTATGATTGTCACATATCAAACCAACAAGAAAAGCATTATAAGAACAAGCACGTATCAAGGTCGTGGTTATGATTGTCACGGATCAAACCACTAAGAACAAGCACACAAAGAACATACATGTTTAGACAAATGATCACAAGGATATTAGGATGTTTAGTTTGAAAACATATTATCAAAGATAGAACCTATAATAATAGTTTAGTGTTTTATAAATCAAATGTGCATAAGCCTCAATCAAGTGGTCATGTCATGAGCCTTATACCAACAACAACAAAGAATCCCTTTCGCCATAGACTTTGATGTTATTAATTTGTAAAGTTCCATTTACTTGAAAGATAATGAGAACACATATTCAAAAGATTCCTTTCGCCATAATCCAAATTAAACCTTTACTTGTTATGTTTATTAATTCTCTTGCACAATCGTCACAAAGTACAAGACCAAAATCATTTGTCGATTAATGAATTGGAACTAACCATTGTTAAGAATATTTCGACATTAGACTCAACAATGATCAACCAAAACAATAAATAAGAACAAGTTCCAATTCAACCAAATATGATGTTATCAACATATTCCAAACAAACACTACAATTATCCAAACATCCTTTTATCACAAGTTCTCATATGAAATAAACAAGTATCACATAATCAACACAACCAAAAACCAAACATGAATCATAGCATTCAACATCATAAAAGTAACAAGGATTTACCCAAAGTAAGATTACATTAGGCAAGGGTGAAGGATTATAGCACTCCTTCAAGCCTCCAATCAACTACAACTTCTAACCAAGTATACTTGAAATGGCAGAGGTTTGTGGTCTTTTGGAGAGATAAATTGGTGGAAATTCGTCCTTAAGGGTGGAGGCAAGAATTACACACACAAAACTAACCAAAAATGGTCTTATTTATAGGTAGAAGCCACCCTTAGCCACCAAGTAAGTTTCTTGGGCACAAAGTGTCATAAAGTAGCAGGTTTAGGAGTTATTAGAAGCATATGATCGGACTTGGGGCTTAATGGCACTTAAGGATGCATTAAAAATTACTTGGAGAGGTCAGCTTGGCGTAACCGATTCGGTTGGGCCCCCAACCGATCCGGTTGCGACTTTCTGACAGAAAAGGTCAAAAGCCAAATTTGTAGATCTTTCTCTTAGCTTTCCGTGGCCGCGAACGGGAGGTCAAACGGAGTCCGTATGCAAAAGTTATGGCCAAAATGGTGAAGGTGTGTCGGGAACAACGAGTCTTCCAATATGTCTTCGTTGAAGCTTCTTGAACTTTATTCTTTCTCGTTTTCCTTCTTGAACTTTATTCTTGAGTCTTTGGACCACTAACTTGATGACTTTACCATCTCGAATATACTCCGCAAGTCTTGCTTTTGTCGGAATTCTTCGTAAATGGAGAAATCTTCGTATTTTACTTTTTCCTTCTTTTCTCCACTTTCTTGTACTTGGCTACAAATGAACTAGCAAACGACTTTGATACGATTAACAACAAAAGCATATGATTATAGCCAAATAACATACATAAAAGCACGGATAACGCTACTAAAAACATGCACAATTTGAGCGTTATCAAATTCCCACACTTAAACTTTGCTTGCCTCAAGCAAATCTAAGAAAAGAAAAATTAAACTACATACCTAAATGACAAACGAAAAGAAAAATAAATATAAATATTTTTGGCTTTTATATATTTTTTACCTTTTTTTTTTTTTTTTTTTTTTACTATAAAAATAGCAAAATAAGCGAAAATGAGCTAAACTCCCCACACTTAAGGTTTTGCTTGCCCTCAAGCAAATCTAGAAAATAAGAAAAATAAATCCCACATGGTGCATGAAAGATGATTAGAAAAATGTGATGCAAATCTACCAAGTACAAGTACGAGATCGATTCATCATTTTAAGCTTTAAGAGGTGAAAAAAATCGAGATGTTTGACAATACCTTATGGATTCACTTGCTTGATAACATGGCTAAGCACCTCACTAAAAAGAAAACGGATGTATAATTCACTCAACACTCAATTTATTTAGTGATGGATAATATTAAGGAATAGTACACTCATATTGCTCACCATGATCTAAATATTACCATAGGCTTGTACAAGAAACAAAACTCCACCGACGTGGCGTAAGCACCAAGCGTAAACATCTAAAGAGGGCTTTTATTCGGGTTATAACGATAGGCTTAGGGTGAATAAAGGGTATGGATAAGGCATGGGATTGTTTATGAAATTGGTTTTAAAATAAAAATAGAGTCAAGTCTAATACCCATGTTGCTAGTCACGAACAATCCGCAAACCCGAAAATGATTATAGTTACAATCTTTCTCTCCTCTTCAAATATCGATCACCACATACATATATCACGTTTTAGCACATTGGCTAATCGATATCTCAAACATACTTCATCCTTGTCATCACATATTTTTTCCTTTTTTTTCTCGATGACTTATTTTTTTTTTTTTTTTCACACATTTTTTATATTTTTTTTCACATACATCACATTTCCCCCACACTTCGTATAAGCATACACCACAAAAATACAAATAAGAAGTTGATCAATCTTCGTCTTTGTCGGAATGGCACACACGAATGGCAAAGTGTGGCTAACTCATAATCATAAAAAATAATCCAATCATACCAAGCAACTAGCAACCAACCATTTAGACATTGACAAGGGGTAGGCTAAGGTTTAAAGTGTAAAATATTTTGTATTTTTCTGGATTTAGCAAAGAGAAAAGAATGGCTCAAAGGGTGTACTAAGGGTATCTAGCGCTAAAAATGAGCGCTAACAAATGGGTCTATTAGGGTGGTTAACTAACCGATGTGGTTAGCTAATATATCATTAGATGTAAACGGACGGCCATTTGGGTTTTATTCCTATAGTGCCTCTTTATCACACGAATACACTTATATCACACGAATGTAATCTTATCATGTGCGGTAATGATTTACAAGTACAAGTTCTAGAATAAATAAAATCACCAAGACACTCATAGTAAAAGATTCAAGCATAAAAGATGTATGCTATATATGAAACAGGCTCAAATCCTCACAATTTAGTGGAAGGGCTATAATATGTGCTAGCAAATGTCATCGATCCCAGAATGGATTGCAATATTAATCGGGACACATCTCAAGTTTTTCAAAATTACCGATTTCACCAGTGGATTGATCCAGTTATTCTAATATATTATCCTATAAGCGTGAAAACAACTAGATCACAAGGGCAAACAAGTTCACAAAATTTTAAAATTAGCCCAAACATTTGGAATCTAAAAACTAGTTTCGCTTTTCACAATAATATTTCCCCCCCACACTTAAGTTAAGCACACAAAAGAAAAATAATTTAAAAATCTAGTTACGACTTTTTTTCTTTTTTCTTTTTCTTTTTTTTTTTTCTTTTTTTTTATAATTTTTTTTTATTTTTAAAAACCAAACATGACTTATTCTTGTCCCACGAGTTCTCGGTAGCTCCATTGAAACGCACAAAGAAGCGGAGAAGCGGTGTCGCTAAGCATATTAAAACCAAACTTCTTTAGGGAATCGGGGAGACCCGCTTTATACCTCTCACACGCTTTGTTTACAATGGGTGAGCCTTACTTCGAGGACTAAAAAAAGTCAAATTACTAAAATAATTTACCAAACAAACCAACAAAGGAAAAATAACAAAGAAACAAAATAAAGCAATTGTGAAAACTTCAAAGCATGTAAAGATAGGGAAAATTAAAACTATAAGTCTAAGAGAAACGAAACCTCATGGGCTAAACATCACGATCGAACTCCATATGATAAGGTGCTAAGAAAACGCTAGCATAAGCATGTGAGATCAATCGATTTCTTATCCAAACATGTCCAATCAAGAGCATAAGGTTCACGATCCAACCAATCCTTCCTCCAAGAGCTTATTAAATCTGCAAAACAAAATAAACTACAAAACACATAAAATTCTAAAACTCACTTCAGAGGCATCACGGTTGCATTTAGCGATGCAACAAGCCTTTAAACCCCTCGGTGGCCCGAGTGGACGAGTTATAGTCTCGTGAGGGTTTCCAGAGAACATACCCACAAAGTTCAAAACACATTTATTTTAAAAAACAAGTACTTATTTATTCACAATGTACCAAATTAACAAAACTTAAAATGGAAAAACAAGTAAAAGAAATGATACTCTTGCAAAAATGAAAAGACACTTAAACTTATTTAATCTAAACACAAACACACAAAAACAAAAAATTGAAAACTGACTTTTTTTTTTCAACAGATTAGTCCAACCGATCCGGTTACGGGTTGTGACCGATCGGTTGGGGACGAACAAAATGAGACAAACCTTCCAACCGATCCGGTTACGGCGATGACCGATCGGTTGGAGGAAATTTTCTAATTTTTTTTTTTTTTTTTAACAAGTTTTATTTCAAACCATTTATTGATAAAATAAAATAAGAACACGAAGGTTACGAACACAATAATAAACACAACTAAATAAGACACATAAACACACATTAACTAGAATAACATCAAAACATAAAACGACACGTAAAACAAATAGAAGCACCATCACGTAAAATGACAATCACATAGATGCAAACACACAATTAGCCACGTAAAACAAATCAAACAAGATAATCTTATTCAAAATTAATACTGAAACTAATATAAAAATAACAAAACAAATAACATAGAGACATGCAAGAGATCATATAACATATAAAACATAAAACACAAGAAACAAGAAAACACAAAATGGATTTTTTTTTTTTTTTTTTTTTTTCAGAACACACAACCGGATCCGTTACGGGTAGTGACCGATCGGTTGTAGTGGTTTGGTGGTTCAACCGCTCGGTTGCAGAGGCAACCGATCCGTTAGATGATTTCGTCGCTTTGGTGGTTTTTTCGCAAACATTTTCGAGCACACTTAGAAATCAATCATTGAAATGAGCATTTTAGAACACATGAACGAAATCCCAACATCAAAACACGATTTTGATGCAAAGATCATTTGAGCAATTTTGAGAAAATGAGAGGTTTTAAGAAAAAGACAAGCATTCAAGCAAACATCATGAGCAAACATCAAGAGCAATCAATTCAACAAGCAAACAAACACAAGAATACAAACGCAAGTCCCCGGCAGCGGCGCCAAAAACTTGATGTGCTTCCACGAGGTTTTAAATTTGTAAACAAGAATTACCGGTTAACTAGGAACACATTCGGGCAAGTATACCCTAGTCAAGTTGTAGTATAGTATATGGTAAATCAAGGTCGTCCCAAGAGACTTGGTTGCACTACAAGTGTCGTTTGTTTGTTTAAGCAAGTAACAAGTAACAAGTTGATGGTTATGATTGTCACATATCAAACCAACAAGAAAAGCAATATAAGAACAAGCACGTATCAAGGTCGTGGTTATGATTGTCACGGATCAAACCACTAAGAATAAGCACACAAAGAACATACATGTTTAGACAAATGATCACAAGGATATTAGGATGTTTAGTTTGGAAAACATATTATCAAAGATAGAACCTATAATAATAGTTGAGTGTTTTATAAATCAAATGTGCATAAGCCTCAATCAAGTGGTCATGTCATGAGCCTTATACCAACAACAACAAAGAATCCCTTTCGCCATAGACTTTGATGTTATTAATTTGTAAAGTTCCATTTACTTGAAAGATAATGAGAACACATATTCAAAAGATTCCTTTCGCCATAATCCAAATTAAACCTTTACTTGTTATGTTTATTAATTCTCTTGCACAATCGTCACAAAGTACAAGACCAAAATCATTTGTCGATTAATGAATTGAACTAACCATTGTTAATAATATTTCGACATTAGACTCAACAATGATCAACCAAAACAATAAATAAGAACAAGTTCCAATTCAACCAAATATGATGTTATCAACATATTCCAAACAAACACTACAATTATCCAAACATCCTTTTATCACAAGTTCTCATATGAAATAAACAAGTATCACATAATCAACACAACCAAAGAACCAAACATGAATCATAGCATTCAACATCATAAAAGTAACAAGGATTTACCCAAAGTAAGATTACATTAGGCAAGGGTGAAGGATTATAGCACTCCTTCAAGCCTCCAATCAACTACAACTTCTAACCAAGTATACTGGAAATGGCAGAGGTTTGTGGTCTTTTGGGAGAGATAAATTGGTGGAAATTCGTCCTTAAGGGTGGAGGCAAGAATTACACACAAAACTAACCAAAATGGTCTTATTTATAGGTAGAAGCCACCCTTAGCCACCAAGTAAGTTTCTTGGGCACAAAGTGTCATAAAGTAGCAGGTTTAGGAGTTATTAGAAGCATATGATCGGACTTGGGGCTTAATGGCACTTAAGGATGCATTAAAATTACTTGGAGAGGTCACTTGGCGTAACCGATTCGGTTGGGCCCCAACCGATCCGGTTGCGACTTTCTGACGAAAAGGTCAAAAGCCAAATTTGTAGATCTTCTCTTAGCTTTCCGTGGCATGAACGGGAGGTCAAACGGAGTCCGTATGCAAAAGTTATGGCCAAAATGGTGAAGGTGTGTCGGGAACAACGAGTCTTCCAATATGTCTTCGTTGAAGCTTCTTGAACTTTATTCTTTCTCGTTTTCCTTCTTGAACTTTATTCTTGAGTCTTTGGACCACTAACTTGATGACTTTACCATCTCGAATATACTCCGCAGGTCTTGCTTTTGTCGGGAATTCTTCGTAAATGGAGAAATCTTCGTATTTTACTTCTTTTTCCTTCTTTTTCTCCACTTTCCTGTACTTGGCTACAAATGAACTAGCAAACGCACTTTGATACGATTAAGCAACAAAAGCATATGATTATAGCCAAATAACACACATAAAAGCACGGATAACGCTACTAAAAACATGCACAATTTGGCACCCTCGGCACCATGAAATTCCATCGGCTTGCATGTCATGAAAGTTTTGTAGCCGCATCCTTGACCGCGTTTGAAGTACCTTCTCCGACGCTGGTTCGCCTAGCATCAAGGTGCGCCATAATTTGGGTGAGTAGATCCGCTATTCCATCGCGTTGTTGTTTGAATTGTCATTGTTGTTCAGGTTGGCATTGTTGTTGACTCGAGCGTGTGTTTCGCGACCATGATCTTGCAATGGACCAAAATATCGGGTTGAGTAAATGACACTCGGACGAAGGCGATGAGGTTTAGAAGGGTGGTAATATGTGTTATAGTGATCGAAATATGACGAGGATGCAGAAAGCTATGCCTAATAAGTCGAAAGGTGGGAAAAGAGAAGGTATAAACAAGGTACGGTAATGTAGACGTGAACGTAAAAACATGCTATGCATACCCACCCGACCAATGCAATTTCGGTGACCAAACTCTAAAGACTCGACTAAACATGATTTAAAACTATTCTTCTTATCATTGATGGTTCTTCATAAATTAGACATAGTTGATCGTGCTATGTATAATTTATGATTAACGATGCAACGATAGGACTAGTTGACTCGGATGATGTTCAATGTTTAATAAAAAAATTTATTCCGGTTATAGTCTGTGATTTTTATTTTGAAAATCGACATTCTCTATAACCTTGGCTCGATACCAATCTGTCACACCTCACGGAGAAGCGAAACACGAGTGTAACGGAAAGGAACATAAGCACAAGGTAATAGAACATACCAACATTAAGATTAAAAAGAAAGAGTATACCATTATAATACCGCTTTAGCCGACATCGGCAAATATGTTACAAAGTTGAGATCCCAAAATATTGCGTTTTATTACATAACGATTTGTAGTGACAAGTGAAAACTTCATTATGCAAGACCGGTAGAAAAGCTTACTAACGATCACCGAAATGCACGAGAGAAAAACGGGTCAACTATGAAAATAGTTGGTAGTATACACGTTTCGTGAAATAAGAAACTCGTAAGAGAGAGTCAAAGGTTTTGGTCATCGGAAATAGTCCACAAAGCAAAGGCATTGTAAATCCACTCGGCCCAAGTTCCGCCCATACAAAACTTGCAACCCGTGTGTTCACAACCCATTGCACAAAATATAGCGTGTCAAGTAGTCAAGTATAAATGGTCAAAATAGTTCACAATATAGTACCACGATATAATAACTCAAGGATGCTTCAACATGGGAGACTTTGCACCGCTCCAACAAGGAGACTCCTTTGTCACTCGACCCCTAGGCGAGAATTATTGAGAACACTCCACCAACAAGGCGAGAATTTATAGTGATGCTCGAACACGGGAGACTTTATAGTGATGTCTCGATCATGGGAGACTTTAGGTCAAGGTCATAACACGACGGTTCAATAAGTTCAAACAAGGCATAATTTCGTAATTAAGTTCAAGGGTTTGATTCAAGTTCAAAGGTTCAAACAAAATGAGTTAATAAAAGTAGTAATCAATTTAGTTCAAATATGGTTCATGCATTTCGCCCCAAAATATAGTAAACGGTAAAAGGGGATGTGATTACTCACCGTTGCAATAGTTATGATGATGAGTGGATGCACGTAAATGAGACGCAACACTCTAACCGCGACCTATTATGAATGATATGCGCTAATATAAGTCATGAAACAATGTCGTGCATGCAAACTCATATGATATCCATACCACTTGTACATTTGAAAATAAAGTTTATCGTCGAAAATAAGTTTATAATGTCTTATCAAGTTATAAATTACTTTACAAGTACTTACGTCGAAATGGTATCCTACGATAATCATTTAGTGATCTATTGTGAAATTATAACTTTTCATCGTAAAATAATGCCGTTTGATAATTTCATGAAAGTGACTAAGTAGCCTTGAAAAGCTAGTCGTAGAATGATGCACGTCGAGCGTTAGGAAACGAACTCAACGGTTTTGGGAAGCTTGTATCATTATCTCAAAGTTTTAGCATTTAAGTTTTCATCCTAGAGGTCTCGATCATAGAGAAAATATAGGTTAAGTATGGTACTTGTGTCCAAAATATCGTTTAAGGGTGGTTTTCAAAGTTTAAATGACCGTATTTTATTCATTACAACTCCGCTGACGAACGGTTGGACATTTTGGAAAATAGGCTAGGCTAACTCACTTTTACTAGAAGACATCACGTTATAAAAAGTACTCCATTGATGTTAAAAACGACCCTCAACATGGTCCTTCGTGGCCGTAATATTTGTCTAATACAAATATATTAGTTTTTCTTATATAATAAAGTTACGGCAACTTTGTTAAATCACGTGTAATTTAATCGTTACAAGTCCGTTTTCTACGTTTTATATGTCCTCGGAATCGTGATAATATATACTAATATATTTTTGATAAGTCGACACATTTTATAACGCTTAAGACTCATTTTTGACTCGTAAAAAGTCGAGATTACATGCTGAATTTTCTGAAACAAATATTTTTCGTCGTCAAACTTGAAAATAGCATAACTTCTTCGTTATAACTCCGTTTTAACCCGTTCAAGCGGCCACGCTGCTTTTAAAGTATATTTTCTAAATATCTAGCCCAAAATATTTTACAAACTGTCGGATTTTCCAGATTTTCAAAATAAGATCAGACCTTCAACTAAAGTTGTCGAAATGAGTTTTCTCGCGCCAAACATATTCTAACCAATTCAAAACAACTCCGGCTATTCTAATCCTACCATACACCTTCTTAGGGTGTCATGGGTTCCTAGACATCATTAAATATGATATGATACAAGGGATAATTTATAGGATGATGTAACTTAATTATAAGTAATAAAAACAATAAAAGTGGTATAGACATCATATAACTTGTATGTTTTACTCAAACATGATAATATGAACATAACATGAATATGAAAGATGAAAATGAGTATGAAATGCTTACTAGTTACTTGATGAGGTTTAAATGAACAAAGGATTAATTCTAAACACCCAAGGTTTTTATTTCACAACCTTAATCAAGAGTGTGTCTAGATTGTGAAGAACTTGACTAGAAAATTTTTATGGTTTCCTCTTGGAACATCAATGGTGGCGGTCATATGGAGCTAGAGAGAAGAAGAGAACTTTTGATCTATCACACTTTGTAAATGAATGTGTATGTGTAGATATTATAAGTATAAAATGATATAAGCTAGATATTTAGTAAGTTTGAAGTGTGAGTCATTATGTTTGTCGACAAACATGAAAGAAGAAAAAGTGAAACACTTAATTGTGTTATATAATATATAAGTATCTTTGTATTGTATAGTTATTTAAGGATAGATGGTAACTTGTGTACATATTTAAGCATTTAGGGTAGCGTTAGCTAAAAATAACTTTTAACGGATCAAAATAAAATATATTGAAGCCATAAAATTTATAAAAATATATTCCTTACAAAAATTGAGTGAAATAATAATTATTGGGTAGTATTTACTTAAAACCGTCGTAATTATATAAATATAACAATTTATATACGAAATAAATTGAAAACATCGGTAAATCAATAATATAATTTTATAGTCTTAAATGAGTATAAAATATATTAGGATAAATTTTAGAAGCGTCGGATCAAATGTTCAAAATAAATGATCGTGCGATAGCGCCTATTTAATATGAAAATTACGCTTTAATGTAAAATGCAAAATCATGCATGAACTAATATGATGACAATGATGCTAATGAAATGTAGACTAAACCTAGTCTATATGAAATGTCCTTGATGAATGTTCGTGAATTCGCAGCTAAACCCTTAAGGTTACGCTGATTCGATACTGTAAACCTAGTTTACGAAAACAATGAAATAGTAAATGTGAGAAATGACCGAAATTGAGAATTGTGAGTTTAAGTATGTAATCCGATTGAAGATGGCTCATGTGAAGATGGGAAACTTTGCAACCTAACCAATCAAAGGAATAGTGTGTTTTATTAACTTTCACTTCTCGAAAAACTTTATGTTTAGATAATGTATTGTATGTACCCGGGATTCGAAAGAATCTTGTTTATGAAATTGTGTTGAATAAGTTTGGCTACAAATTAAACAAGTGTTGGAAAGTGACAAGTATATCTTGTCAAGACATGGTTCATTTGTTGGATTTGGTTATGTGTGTAATGGAATGATTAGAATAAATTTGAATTATCCTTTGTTTAATGATTCTGCTGGTATGGTTACTTCTAGTCATAGCAATAGTTTAAGCAAATATGAATTATGGCATGCTAGACTAGGACATGTTCATTACAAGAGAATGAAAGATATGTCTAGAATGAGTTTAATACCTGCTTTTGATATGACACCAGAAAGTTGCAAGACTTGTATGTTAACAAAGATCACTAGACATCCTTTTAAGAGTGTTAACCGGGAAAGCAAAGTATTAGATCTCATACATAGTGATTTATGTGATTTTCATGCCAATCCTTCAATAGGACATAATAAGTATGTCATTACTTTTATTGATGATGCATCTAGATATTGTTATGTCTATCTACTGCATGCAAAACATGAAGCTCTAGATAAATTTAAATTTTATAAACAAGAAGTAGAACTTCAAAGGCAAGATTTGATAAATGTATTTCGTACTGATAGAGGTGGTGAATATTATGATCCATTTTATTTTTAATCGACTGGAATAATACATCAAACCATGGCTCCTTACATGCCAAAACAGAATGGTGTGGCTGAAAGGAAGAATAGGACTTTAAAGGAAATGGTGAATTCCATGTTATCCTATTCTGGACTAAGTGAAGGGTTTTGGGGTGAGGCTATGTTGATGACTGTTATATTCGAATAGAACTCCAAACAAAATAGTAAACAAACACCTTATGAAATTTGGACCAAGAAGGTACCAAATTTGACTTATTTGAGGGTTTGAGTCAGACACTGTTGTAAGACTAACTTAACCCAAAATGAAAAATCTGGGTGAGAAAGGTATAGATTGTATCTTCATTAGGTATGCTGAGCATTCCAAGTGTTATAGGTTTAATGTTATAGAACCTAATGATTATGTGTCGGTGAACTCTATAATAAAGTCAAGAGATGCAATATTTGATGAAGAACGGTTTACGTCTATACCAAGACCAAGAGGTATGATTCAACCATCTTCGAGTAAGATAGTTGAAGATGATGTTGAAGGTACTGATGATGTACCTGGTCCATCTGTTCCTAGGAAAAGCACTAGGACAAGAAAAGCTAAGTCTTTTGGGTCTGATTTTCAACTTTATTTAGTTAAAGGAACAAGAGATACGAGTTTATCATAATAACGTCATACAAGTGTGAGATTGATTCCATCATGCAGAATGATACTTGGGAAGTCACTGATTTGCCTCCTGGATGCAAAGCATTAGGAGGTAAATGGATCCTTAAAAGGAAGATGAAAGTGGATGGAAGCATATACAAATATAAAGCCAGATTGGTTATCCAAGGCTTTAGAAAAAAAGGAGGGAATTGACTTCTTTGATACTTATGCTCCTGTTGCTAGAATTTCCACTATTAGATTGTTGTTAGCTCTTGCAACTATACGTGATCTAGTTATTCACCAAATGGATGAAAACCGCATTCTTAAATGGTGATTTGGATGAGAAATTTACATGAAACAACTCAAGGGTTTGTGATGCTCGGACATGAAAATAAGGTGTGTAAATTGAAGAAATCATTGTATGGTCTCGAAACAAGCACCAAAACAATGGCATCAAAAGTTTGATGATGTGGTCTTGTCTAATGGTTTTCTTTAAACCAAGTCGACAGTGTGTGTATATAGCAAATTTGATGCTTCGTTAAAGGAGTCATAATTTGCTTATATGTGATGACATGTTGATCTTTGGTACTCGACCAAGATCAAGTTGATAAGACAAAGGAATTCTTGTCATCTAATTTTGATATGGTGAAAGATCCGGGGAGGCCGAGGTGATTCTTGGTATTAGAATCAAAAGAGGAAACAATGGTATCTCTATTTCTCAATCACACTATATTGAGAAGATACTGACAAAGTTTAACTTTGCTAATTGTTCTCCTGTTTATACTCCTGCAGATCCTACTGTGAAGTTTCAACCTAATAAAGGAACTCCAGTGTCTCAGCTAGAATACTCTAGAGCTATTGGATGTCTTATGTATGCCATGATTAGCACTAGACCAGATATAGCTTTTGCTGTCGTTGAAAGCTTAGTAGTACACTAGCAATCCTAGTGCTCTACATTGGCAAGCTCGGGTCGAGTATTTCAAGATTTGAAAGGAACCATGGATTATGGTTTGACTTATAGTGGTTATCCTTCGCTTTTAGAAGGTTATTCGATGCCGATTGGATTAATAACATGGAGGATCACTCATCTATGAGTGGTTGGGTATTCCTTCTTGGAGGAGGTGCTATTTTTGGGCTTAAAAGAAACAAACTTGTATTACAAACTCAACTATGGAGTCTCGAATTTGTTGCTTTAACCGCACCGGTAATGAAGTCGAGTGGTCGAGAATTTGGTTTATGAAATTCCTTTGTGGCCTAAACCGATATCTACCATTTCTATCGATGTGATAGTGCTGCTACCTTGGCTAGGGCTTATAGTCAAGTGTACAATGGCAAGTCTAGACCCTTAGGTGTTAGACATAGCATGATTCGTGAGCTTATCATGAATGGTGTGATATTTGTAGAGTTTGTAAGAACTCAATTGAATCTAGCCGACCATTTAACCAAAGGGTTAGCAAGAGATCTTGTACGCAAGGCGGCTATTGGGATGGGTTTAAAGTCCACCTAATTAAATCCTTGTATCAAGATACCCAATTCCCATCTAACGTAATGTTAAATGCTGAATTCAATGAGGAAAGCTTGATATCTTTGGATTGGAACACATAATTACATCATCCCACGGTATGTGTTCAGAACTGCAAGATAAAAGAGGTTGAAATTATATTTCTTAATGGTTTTTGACAAATTGCATGTGCAGATGCAAGAGTAAAGAGCCACCTATATAAGCATGAAGTTTAGCCGCTTCAAGAAGCTTGGGACTGGCTTTGATATGCTTATTGAAGGATAGGACACAAGCTAGTAAAACATAGTGTCAAGTGGAACATGTGAATGTGTAAACTGTGTGTATATTATCTTCATGTATTCACTATGAATAAGGAGTTCAATCCTTATTGACACTCTTATATTCGAATATTTGAATGCTAATGTACTAATGTGAAATTCAATCGTCTCGACATTTCATTTATGCATCGCTTGTTGTTTGTTTTAAGTTAATCAAGATTACACTTAAATGGGGAGGATTGTTGGTGATTTGTATCACCGATATTATTTAAGTGTAATGGATTGACTTAGTTGACCAATGGGTAATTGTGATAAATGTTCAACAAGTCGGGTGCGGAGTGCACACTTGTATGACGTTATTATGATTATCATTTCAGGCGAAGCCCGAATGACGGGGTCCGGGCAGCGCCCGGCAGTAGGTCCAAGGGGCGGCAGCCCGGCATAGCGCTTATAACCGAAAGTTAGTTTTACCTGTATTTTAACTGTCGGTGGTTATTATAATCGCCATAGCGATTATAACCGATGCTAGTTTTGGTCATATGTATGGATTATTCGGTTCGCTTTTTATAACTTACAAAACATATTCTCAAGTTTAAATCGAGTTTTATCCGATTTGAGATTTCGGTAAAACCACCAAAATACTTCAACTGATAGTGTTTACACGACTCTATCAGTGATCCAAATTTCCTAACAAAACCACATCTCCAGCATCTTAACTGATGTTAGAAAGTTGCTCCCACAATCATCCTCCTCTTTCTCTCCTAGACTCACCAAATCATTGCAACTCCATAGTTCCAACTCTCTTAAATTCATCACTGATGGCCTTGTACCTTGATTTGATGAAAGTCACTGGATTATCAAATTACCATCCTAGGGATGCAGGGGCAACTAGTTTGGAAGTCTGCTCTAATCACAGTGGCTAGTAATCATTTTATAAAGAAGGTTTCCAGTGGATAATATATGGAAGGAGTATTGGCGGAGTGGAGTGCCAGCCTGGTGATGCCTTAACAACTGTCCGTTAAGTTTTCTAGCCTCTCTTGTGAGGATGATGCTGCAAGCAGGGTCTGGTAAATGGGCAGGTGTTTAGGAAATGTAGTCAAGGTGGGATGTATCCTTAGGATACTTCTGTCATTAGAGTGAAGCCATTCTAAAGTCTGCTTTGCATATTGACTTGTGAGGTTGGAGCTGTTAGACGTTAGCTTTCATATTGATCACGGACAGATGACATATATGGTGGTATTTTCAAAAGCCTTTTTCTAATACCAATCTCCATTTGATTGTCGAACCTTAAACAGATATTTCCAGCAACAGAGGTGGCCAAGTCATTCATGAGGTCATGCATCACAAACAATTTGTGGTTAGGAGAGTGCTGAAAAAGGACCGTGACAGTAACTCTTCAAAATGTGCACGACCCAACCGTTCTTCGATTGACTTGGCTGGAGTTGATTCGTGCAAAAACCCTTCTGCCATCCACAATAGAACCAAATCCTCCTTCTCAAACATGTAGTACTTTGGGAACAGTGAGCAATATGCAAACAACTGCTTCAAACATGAAGAAAGATCACAGTAGCTTAGTCTTAAAGCTGGAACAATGCATCTTCTAACATCCATATCTCACTATTCAACACCTCCTTCCATTCTTCTAAATCTGTTTTACCCTCATTAGCCTCCCAAGTGCTACCAAGGCTAAAGGAAACCCATTGCATCATTCCACAATACCATCACCAAGTGGTCTAAGTATTAGATATGAATCAAAGTTATTTACAACAAATGCATGCTGAGAAAATAAACAAAGAGCATCATCATGTGGCAGAATCTGCAAATGGTATGGATGATTGTAACCTAACTGTTTGAGTAAGTGATGCTTTTGAGTTGTCATGATAATTTTACTATTGGCAGCTGCTACATGAAATGGACGCACTAAGGTTACCCAATCATCATACGAGTTGGTCCATACATCATCTAGCTAGAACTAGTAAAATCTTTTTCTGAAACTTTCTCTTTTAGAGCTAGTTGAAGAAGATTTAAACCATAAATTCATTGTTTTGCCCCATCAAAGACTGATAAATAATGTTGCTTATGTTGAAGATATCAAACTCATCAGAAACACAAACCCACATCATATCTTGAGTTCAAAATGTTCCTTCACTTGTGTTTCATTGTACAAATTCAAGCAAGAGTGGTTTTACCTACCCTGCCTATACCAACAATGGGTACGAGACTAAAGTTCTGATAACATGATTCATCCCTAAGCAACATGCCAAGCAATGTTCTTTTATCATATCATATTGTCTTCCAACTATGCCTGATACAAATTCTGGCAAACTGGTCTCATATTTCCTTTTCATATTTTTTGGCTTTCCATCTTTCACAATTATATCGAAAGTAACTTTTTCTTTATCTAGATCTTGTAATTTGGTAGTAATACTATTTAACTTGTCATACATACTAGTACTTGACGAGAAACTTGCGCAACATGATGGTATGAACTTTATAACCTTGTTAGTAATGGTGCCAGACTCATCGGTCAACTCAAGATGCATTGCTTCAGTTGCCAACTCATAAAGTATGCCGTCTATGTCACAAGCCAAATGTTGGAGACTATTCAACCACCGTTTTACAGCTTTATAAGTTATTTCTTTATCAGAAGCATCACCAAGCAGATCTTGGATTTGAGATAATGAACGTGGTCAACATGTTGGGGTATAATATCTTCTGTACACATTTTAACTAGCTAAAGTAAGATTAAAATGAGAATAGTCGTTTATTGATTTCATATTTCTTTAAGAATGTGAAACTTTTGCACAAAATGGTAATCTAACTCTTAAAAATAATCACACAGTTAAAACTCATGTAATGTGGACTTTATGGTAATTAATTGTTTTGAATGTTCAGTTCACCCCATGCAATGAACTGCTCAAAAAAAAAAAAGGATTAGATAATCTTGAGTTGTACGTAATATATTGACTTTGTTTTCATACACATTACCCTCAACATTTTGATATATTATATTGACATACTTTCTTGACCGTCGGTGGTCAACATGTTGGGGTACGGCTTCGGTACACTTTTAACTAGCTAAAGCAAGATTAAAATGAGAATAGCTCTTTTGGGATTTCTTTAAGAATGTGACCTTTTTTTTTCAAAATGAGAGTCGTTGAAAATAATCACACAGATTATGCATCAACATGTAATAATGACTTGACAGCGAACCAGTGAAGGATAATCCACATATGCATCTTAGGTTTGTTTAAGACATGTTTAAAACAATCTGTATGTTTGAAAGTTATAGCGAAACAGAACAAAAACAGAGAACATACAAGTTCCATATGGCCAAAATGCAGTTACTTCATGAAGATCATCATATACATACATGTATTACAAATATACTAGGATGGCACCAGCATAAGCAGCGGGTTCGAGGCGAATGTTGTTTAGCGATTTTCGGATTTTACGCTTTTTGGTGAATATTGTCTAACGATTTTATATAATGAATGATACTTTCTAGAGATTGTGTGTTTGTGTTGTGAGATGACCAAGTGACATATACACATAATGCTGCAATTGTGATTTAAACTAAAGGTCAACATGCCTGCAAAATTAATTCAAAAATAAGTTGTTTGTTAAAACCACAACAAATGAATTTTGTGAAAATAAGTGAGCACAGTTGACCAGCAACATATTTATCGAATTACAAAAATACAGGATTGAACAACAAACTTACTATTAAGGTCACTTTGATATGGCAGACTACAAAAGATTTGTTGTTACTGTCAGCAACTTAGTTCTAAAGCTCCCAAAAAAATGCTGATGCAGTGGCCTTGTAATATTCAACCCCATTCGGCTTTGGGTGAGTCCGTGAAGCATTAACTAAAGCACTACAAAAGAAAATGTTTGTTGTTAACACGTTTATTGTTAACACGTGATTCTATCAAACTGATATTCGATATATAGAGACAGAAATTAATTCATTAAAAACATCAAATTATAAACAAAAACAATCATGTAGACACAATTAGAGCTTTTGATTACATATATACATATGTTCATATGACACCTAAAATTTTTTCAAATGACTATTTAATCGATAAATATAAAAACTACAAATAAAAGGAAAAGTGAGGTGTACCTTATTAGTATTCTTTGTCAATTAAGGCACAAGGGATGTAAGAGATAAGGGTCCGTCTGGCGCCTCTTCTACTGCACTTTTCCTTCAGATTTGGGCAGTCGTATATTCTCAAACTCAAAAGTGAAGACAACAACATTTCTGGTAGATTTATAATCTTTGGGCAGTTGTAAATGAAGAGGTGTTCGAGGAGGTGAGGTGTTGGAGGCCAACCGAAAGCGACTCCAACTTCTTAAATTCGTTCATAAAAGAGAAGTAAGAGATGAAGGAAGAAGATGAGACAACTGACTACAACTATTCACATCCTCTAACCATCCACCCCATAACTCAAGCCGGACAAGGGATGTTGGGAAATTTTGTGGGCCCCATTCTGAGATCGGCTTCTTCAACCTCCCAATTCTGAGATAATCCAATTTGGGAGGCCAAAGTCCATGAGGAAAGGATTCATTCATACTTGGACAGTCTTGTATTGCTAAATATTTTAGAAGGGTGAGATTTGGCAACTCGTGGTCTGGAAATGACTTCATACTTGGACAATTAATTATCTCTAATTTGGTGAGGTGAATCAAGTAATTCAATTCAGTAATAGATTTAAGATTTGGCCAATGGCATACATACATGCCTTCAAGCATCCTCATGCCTGAATTGATAAGCACATTGCTATTCGTTCCTCCAAACTCCTTTTCTTGACAATCAGTAATGACAACTGACTTGAGCTGTTGCCCTTTTGTAGGGACAGAGACATATGTAACTGAAGTACAGTCACGGATTCTTAGTACCTCGACGCTATTTGAACAAATGCAACTCTCCAAAGTGTTACAGCCTCGTATATCCAACATTCTAAGAGATTTTAAGCTACTCACACAATTATCCTCCTCTATCTTTCCTATTTTTACCAGATTTTCACATGAACGTATCATCAACTTCCATAAGTTTACAAGAACCTTACTTGCTTGTGCCTCTGATTCCCACAAGTATCTTATTTCATCACATGTATCAATGCTTATTTCTTCAACTGACCCTAGATACTCCAGAATACCTCCCCACATTTGATCGGTAAGCCCTGAAATTGATCTTATTTCCAATTTGGTGAGTGACAAAGCTGCATGAACTATACTGCTCAACAAAACATGGTCACATGAGGTTATATTTAGAACCTTAAGGGAAGGTAGTGCATCAACTGAGACTTTCACCAAATTAGGACAACTTTCAATATAAAGTCCTCGAAGGCATGGAAACACTGCACCTACACCTACTCTATTGGTTGACCATATACTCCACCCAGACATATCTTTGAAGCTAAGAATTTCAAGTGAAGGAAATGAAACACCAGTCCCAAGTACCTCCAAATCCAGAACCTTTACCCCATCCATGCCTTGAATAAACAACTCCTTAAGTGATGGTAACTGCCCTAATGGCGGTAAAGATGTACAGTTTTACAGTTAAGTATTTTCAAGTGAGTCAACCATAGAAACGAGGAATCCCCAATCCATTTTGGGAACTCTTTACCCCCATACGAAACGATTCCAAGACTTTTCAAATTATCATTATGAGGCTTCAACACATTGAGGACCTCGTTTTCAAGTGTTCCCTTTCGAGAATTATCAAATACATCACACCATTCCAACTGTAAATCAGTAAGCCTCTTTTGTGATAACTTCGCCTGATGTGCCTGCATTATGTTTTGCACTTTCTCCAGCCCCTTAAGGTATATATGTCCATGGAGATTTGTTAAGTCCTGAAGGTCGGTTATTGCAAAGCCATTATCTCCTTCAATAATTATTTTGGAGAGAGTTTGTAGTTTTCTCAACTCACCAATCCCTGAAGGCATCTTATTCAAAAGAGGAGTATCCCTAATGTCAAAATGTCGGAGATTTTTAAGTTTTGAGAAACTGTCTGGCAACTTAGACAATTTACGACAGCTGAAAACAATCAATGTCTGCAAATTATAAAGATTGCATACATTATCCGGTAAATATGTGATTTGAGTGCAAGCTAAATTAAGATACCGCAAGTGTTTCAAACTACCAATGGAATCCGGTAACTCAAATATCTCAAAACGACTCAAAGAAAGGACCCTTAACAATGGTAATTTAGGAAGTAAGTCAGCTAAAATCTTATTCGACAAGTAGAAACGTCTCCAACTTTCTTCCACCCCGACAGATACTGCTAAGAATGTTCTCAAACTTTTAGCTCTTTGGAATGCTTCAAACTTCTGGTAAGCTACATATTTCTCACGAATAAATGACAAATGGCGGTACTTTTCCAAAGCTTCCTTCTCCATATGTTCGTCTAAACTTACAAAAAATTCTCCAGCAACAAATGTGGCTAAATCATTCATTAGGTCATGCATCACAAACATCGATTCCTCGTTAGGAACACGTTGGAAAAATGACCTTGATAACAACTCTTCAAAATACTCATGACCCAAACGTTCAGTAAGCATACCGGAAGAACTTAATTGGTGCAAAAACCCTTCTGCCATCCACAACAGAATCACGTCTTTCTTTTCAAACAAATAGTTTTTGGGGAACAGTGAGGAGTATATGAATAACTGCTTCAAGTGTGAAGGAAGGTCATGGTAGCTTAGTCTAAGAGCGGGAACAACTCCATCCCCCTCTTGTAACCTCCATATCTCACTATTCAACACATCCTTCCACTCTTCTTCGTCTGTTTTTGTCCTCAATAACCTTCCTAATGCTCTTAGAGCCAAAGGTAAACCATCACATTTTTTAACAATACCTTCAGCATGTGGTTTAAGTTTTGGATGTAAATCAAAGTTATTTACACCCAATGAATGTTGTGCAAATAAAAACATCGCATCATCTTGTGAAAGACTTTGCACATCATGTGGATGATTGTAACCCAATTTCCTAACCAAACTTAGCTTTCGAGTTGTTATGATAATCTTACTTCCACGAGCCACCGAAAGAAACGGGCGCACTAAAGTCTCCCAATCCTCAAAGCTTTCACTCCAAACATCGTCTAAAACTAACAGAAATCGTTTGCCAACAATCTGATCTCTAAGAGCGACTTGAAGCAAATTCAAATCTGCAAACTCCTTGTTTTCACCAGTCACGGACTGATAAATAACTTTACTTATATTAAAACTATCAAACTCATCCGAAACACAGACCCACGCCTTGAGTTCAAAATGATCCTTAACTAGCTTTTCATCATACAAAAGCCTAGCTAAGGTCGTTTTACCAATCCCACCCATACCAACTATCGGAACAATACTAAAACTCTTATCACCTAAATCCTCCTCCAACAACTTATGAACCAATTTCGCCTTATCACCTTCGCGTCCAACAATACCAGATGCATCTACTAATGACGTCTGAAGCCTTCTATTTACATTTTTTGTCCTTCCATCTTTCACAACTAATCCTAGATTATCTTTCTCATCAACTAACTCTTGTAATCTAGTAGTAATACTATCTAACTTACGATGCAAGCTACTACCATGATTGAAACTTTTGTAACAAGTTTTGACAAACTTTTTTACCTTATTAGTAGTGATTCCAGATTGCTTGGTGAACTCATGATGCATGGCTTCAGTTGCTAGATCGTCCAGTACGTCGTCTATGTCATAAGCCAAATGCTGGATACTGTTGAGCCAACGTTTAACGGATTCGTCAGTTATTTCTTTGTATGAAGCATCGTTAAGGACGTCTCGGATTTGGAGCAATAATCTTTGCCATTTTTAAGGTTGGAATTGATTTTGTTTGTTTGTGCAAGTTTTAGGAAGGTTGCTGAAGCTAGTTTTTCAAAAGGACTGTGAGGAATGCTGAAAGAACTATTTCTGCCATTTTTATGGTTTAAGGCTCAGAATGAAGATGTGAAAGAAATGAGTGTTAATGGTTATTGGTTGAGCTGTTGTTGATAGCAGTGATTTTCAACCATTTT
The DNA here is from genome assembly GCA_022545495.1 of Chrysanthemum lavandulifolium. Taxonomy (NCBI): domain Eukaryota; kingdom Viridiplantae; phylum Streptophyta; class Magnoliopsida; order Asterales; family Asteraceae; genus Chrysanthemum; species Chrysanthemum lavandulifolium. Next base: position 188,954,344 of record CM040240.1, read on the forward strand.
TAGTCAACGCTTCTGACAATCTTGACTTTGAGACACTTTATGTGCCGACTAACTTACAACTTGATTGCGATCTAAGTCAAACATTTTCACCGCTCATCCGTTCAAAATTTTTAAAAAAATTGTGAGATTAAAATCATTTTATTATTTTACATATTTTTATAATTTAAATATTTAAACCGTTAATTGTTAAGTGAAAAATTACTGTTATCATGACGAACATTTAATTATCTTTCTATCAAGTTTGAGGCGACTTTGATATCTTTCGAAAAATCAAATGTCATTAAAAAAATCAATTTCACACGTAAATTATTGTTTTTTCATATGATATGTAATATTTATTTTTTTCACATAGTCCGAGATTTGTAGTGTTCAATTATATGTTTTTTCGTACAAATTTTAAGTAAAAAATATGAAAAAAAAAAAACGTGTAAAAATCATGAAACAAAATATTTGTCGAAAGTATATCAAAGTCTATCTATAGAAAGATAATTAAATCTTTGTCGTAATAGTATATTTTTTTCATTAACGATTAAAGATTTGAAAGATATTAATATTTGAAGAAAAATGAAAGTGGGTTTTTAAGTTGTTGGGATTAATCTCATCCATTAGATCAAATAAAATGGAAGGAAGATGAAGGATGGAAATTGATCTCTTAATATGTAAAGAATGTTTTGTTCTCAAATAATATTAAATCTAAAACCTTTTTATAATAAATAGAGGTCATATATCTATTGATTTTTTTTAAGTCACTTACTTATTAAAAGTAAAACTAGCATGATACTGATTTTTTGAAGTCACTATTTTATTAAGACTAGCAGAATATTCGCGATGACTTTCAGAACTAAATTTTCGGTGAATAAATGTTATTTTATTTTCAGATTTTACTTTATTTTGGAAGTTTAATTATATTGTACATTATAGTTTAAAAGTTGTATATTTTGATGAAGGGTGAAATTAAATTATGTATTAATTGTATGTGTTGAATAATATTTTTTTTAGTTTTATTTGTGATTCAAATACTTGTAAATTATGCTTTTTTAGTTGTATTTTCTTAAAAATATTGTATTTATTTTGTGCTTAGATAATTGTATATATATTGGTGGAGGGGTGTTTTAAACTATGTATTAATTGTATGTAACAAATAAGTTTTGGTAGTTTGATTTGTGTTTTACATACTTGTAAATTATGTTTTTTTAACTTGTATATGCTTAAAATCTATTTTAAGAAGTCTTAAAATTAAATATAAAAAAAATGTCTAATTGCTTTATAAGTAGTATTGATTAACTTATAAATCACTTAATTATATATTTTTTGTTTATATATATATATATATATATATATATATATATATATATATATATATATATATATATATATATAGTTTAATTTTTTTTGAAAAACATTAAAACAACAAGAGCAAACTACGTATAACATATTAAAATAACACAAATAATTATTGAAATATTGTATGCTCTATTCTATTTTGATTTGCATCTTTAAGGAGGTGTTTGGGACATGTCCAATACTTCTTAAATTGTTGCTTGCTTGTACATATTGAATGTTTTAGTAATATATTTCATCATTTCACTAAAAAATAACTTTTGAAATGTTACAAATTAGTTTTAACCGGTACTTATGCAACTTTATTCAGTCTAAAGTGAGTTATAATAAGTTAACTAATGTTTTACGTCTAAAGATTTAATTTTGTTGTTATGATATATTAAAAATTTAAAATTATCTTTATTTTTGAATATGTATGATTCCTAACAAAAATTTGAACGAGATTATTATTAACGAAAACAAATACATATATGAATGGTCCATAAGTTAATCTAAATAAACGGGTGGCATAGAAGTAAAAAAGATTAATAGTTTGACGGCTTTTAGATACATATCGTTAGTCTAAATAATTATGGCTAGACGCCAAATATGGCTAATTGGAAATGTATTTTACATATCACTTTTTTGAGTTGTATGTACGATCGTTGGGATCGGACTATTTAATTACAAACTTTTGAATTTCGATTATTTTGTGTATTGATTAACGTATTTTAGGTATCAAATCGTATTTTTGAGAATAAGATCGCTATTTTAAGAATCAATACATATAATATTCAAAATTCAAAACGTAGTTATGAAATAATCGATCCTATTAACGGTACATACAACTAAAAAAAGTAGTAAGTAAGGTACACTTTCAGACAATATACACTTTATTAACTAGGGTTTTGTTAATAATTGCCCTAAGGGTTGTAGTTAATAATACAACTTTTAATACATGATTATAGTGAATGATTATGATTGAATGAAATTTCATAAAAAAAAAAAATAAAGACAATCTTTAAAAATACGAATTTACAACCAACATTTGATTCTGATTGGATTATTTACGTACTTTTCCACAACCAATTGTAATAAAAATACACTTCTTAACCACATGTCCACATCCCCTTAAAGGTGTCATTGACTATACTATAAAAACATAATTATTATTATTTTTAATTTTTGTTTTTTGTAAAGTTGGTTAAACTTATTTATATATCTTGAGTAGTGAAAAAATAATTTGGACAAAAGAGAATGAACAAGTGAACGAATAATTTAAGACAGAAGATTAGTTTGTTGGTGTTGAACAGTAAAATATATAGGATATCTAATCAGACGGCAACCTCAATAACGACTCTAACTACTACTAAGAAGATGGTTTTGATATGTTACTCTTAATAGAGAAAAGTTCATTTACTTACTCTTATTTTGGTGCTTATTTAGGGATAAATTCTCACCATCCATTTGTTTTGATCTAATGGTGAGGATTAAACATAAGATTTAATCATATAAAACTTGTTTTATCCAACTATATAAGCCTTTTCTTTATTTTTTTTACTCTTGGTATCGCATTTAGTTTTCACACACTAAATGTATGTGTTTTTCTCTCATCCAATCCTCTCGCCAGTCTTCATCATCTCCTCCATCTTCATTCCGATCGTTCGTTTATTCCGATCATCTCATTATATTTCGTTGCTCATTCCGATCATCTTCATCATTTCATTAACTCTTCATGATCACCATCATCTTTTTTTATGGCTTCTTTTGATTTGAATGCACCAGCTTTTTCAATTACAGAAGATGATTATTTTTTGGTTATTAATTGTGTTGAATTGATTGATAATTCTGTGGATCAAGCTGTTAATTGTGTTGAATCGATTGATAATTATGTGGACCAAGTTGTTAATTGTGTGGAATCGGTTGATAATTATGTGGATCAAGTTGTTAACGGTTCTTATCATGTTGATTGTGATTATAATGCTGTCGAGGATCAAAATACGAGATGTGAGTTGTTTTTAGTGTTTTGATAAGTTGTTCTGATTGATGTTAATCTGTTTGGTTTAAAATTGTTTTGATAGGCTATTTATTTTAAGTTGTTTATTCAAGGTTGCAAAATCGTGAATCGGTGAGTCGGGCGGTTGACCACCTTGTAGCTTGTAATTAGGGAGATTAATCGGTGATTAATCGGATTGGCATTTTGACAAATTTTGGGTATTTCAATGCATTTGTGTATTTCTTGCTAGTTTCATGTATTTTCGACAAGATTTTTCTAAAAACAAGTAATAGATTTAAACAGATTACTATAAGTGATCAAAATAAGCTACGGTGAGTTTTGGGTACTTCCGGAAGATTTGTAGGTTTCGGCAAGTTTGACCACCATTGACAACCATTAACCACAATTGACCTATTTGTTTACATAAATCGGCAAGGTTTATGTAGCGGTGATTAATCGACCTTGTAGACATTTTTTGCAACCTTTGTGTTTATTATTACTTTTTTTGATTAGTCGCTTTTGATAAATGTGTAGTATTACCAATGATATTTAAAGTTGATGATATTATAGCTTTGCTTATTAGTTTAGCTATTGATAATATATGTGTAGTACCATCGTTGATGTGTTTTGATAAGTTGTTTCTTATTGTTGTAATTATTGATAGGCTATTGTTTATTTTAAGTTTTATTATTAGGTTTAAAGTGTTTTGATAAGTTGTTTTGATATATGTGTAGTATCACCGTAATATTTAAAGTTGGTGATATTATAAATTTCTTATTTAGTTTAGATGTTGATGATATATTAGATTGATATGTTTTATTGTTTCTTATTGTTGCAATTATTGTTGTGTTGTGTTATGTTATTCTTTGTTTTATTACCTTCTTTACGACTTCGATAGTTCGAAAACTCCTAAATCTTTTATTCATCATGATTTTATTGATACTCCGGTGGATCGGTTTATTGTGTTCCCGAGTTTCCGCTAGTGTGTTACCAATATTGTTTAGTGTTTATGATTCGTTGAGGATTGCGCTAGTATATATATGAAGTACGCTTGAGGCGGATTTGGTGTTAAAAGTCTACTGGAATGATTTTGTAAAAGAGAAGTCTTTTGTTCAAAATGAAGAGTTGTGTGGACTGTTTGGACGGATGAAGTTGCTAAGTGCAATTATAGAGATTTTGGTGATATCGTCACATTTGATGCTACATACATAAGTAACAAGTATGCTTTTTAACCTTTCAATATCTCCTATGATATTTTCATTGCTTTTTTTACATTTAGTATATATTATCACCTGAGATATCTCTATTTTCAAATACAGGATAGTTTTCGTTCCTTTTAACGCAATAGACAATCACAGGATAAGTGTGACTGGTGGTTCCGGGATTCTTAAGAACGAAACTGCTGAATCATACATATGGTTACTCCAAGCATCCAAGAAAGCATTTGTCCGTTCTCCGAATATCATTGTTACTGATCAAGATGACGTAATGCGAAAGGCCATTGTGTAGGTTCAAAAGTTTATGGATCTGAGTAGCCTTGAATGACTGATAGTAAACTTGAATAAATTTAATTTACTATATGAAGAACTCTTTGTAATTGCTTAATGTTTTAATGAGGAATCTCAACACACAAGTATGAAGAACACAAGAATTACTAACTTCGTAAATTCTATTAACTTGCTCAAAGATTAATGTTTACCCCAAAACATACATTAACCTAACACCTTAGGGATCCTTTTATATACCAAGGAAACCCTAATTATCTAACAAACTTGATGAAGGGTAAAGATATCTTCTCATAAGATATCTCTACACATTCATATCTATTCTAATATAACTCTAACAACTATTCATTTTGGACATAAGCAGACTTAACCAAGGACACTTTACTCGCGGACTTAACATCTTTAGTCTTGCGCGAGACTTAACTAAATGACTTAAGTCGATCTACCGAACTTAACTATTATTGCTACTAGACTTAACTAGATTTAACCATTACAAAATATAATTCCCAACAATCCTCCCAACTTGATCTTCACTGTGAACTTCAAGCTCTTTTAAGCTCACGAAGATCTTGGAATTATCTTTAAGTTGCATTCTTGAGATTAATTGTCTTTATTATTTAGTAGAACGACTTCATATCGGCAAACTTTTAGCACTCCATGGTCTTTCCAGATCTATGACTATCTCAGTACATCAAAACATGAAAGTTTCATACTATTCTCATCACTTGCGGATGTGTTAACTTCGTGAGAGGTGAATCATAGAAAATTTAATGGATTTGATGTCTCTTCTAATTAGCCATCACTATTGGAGTAGCTAATGTTTAGGTGTATAAGACGATGGTACATTGATAACCATCGATTTTTAGCAAACCAACGACTATCAACAGATTTGTTAAGTCTTTACCAAAAGTTGCACTTTTGGACTAGCCATGGTTTTCCTGACCTTTACCACAAGCCATGATCTTGTGGGCTAGCCAACTATTCATCCACAGATATGGTGAGTTGAGTACCATACAATTTTGGCAAATTGTCGACCATAAGCGGATTTCGGATATCTTTACTAGAGCCGTTTGCTCATGGATTACTCGGTTCTTGTGTGGATTAGACATGGTGAAGCGATAACCATTTTTGTGAAAGTACAATGTACTTTCATCAAATACCTACCCTCAAAATTTATTTTATTTATCAACTTTAAAGCCTACCAACAACATTTAGAAAATTCTTCCAAACACTTAAAATTATTGTTGTTGAGCTTTTAATTCAACTAACCTCAAAAGCTTATAACATGAATCATCCTTCCTTTCACCAAGCAGCTTTTTCTCAAGCATAATCCTGCAAACCCTGTTTGGTAGTGGATAATCCACTTCTGTTAGCATATAAATATTTGCAGTTTCTAATACCTGAAAATGCACTTGACAAGTATGGAAATATCTCCATCTTATCACTTGTTCTTGATAGGCCGCTTCCAGTTGCATCATTTGCATCGGTGCTTCAAACATGGTTTTAAATCTCCCTGAGGACTTGATAACATCAAATTAGCACGATCTTTTATATATCAAATTCCGTGTTTATGGCCTCATTTGCATTAATATGGTACTTAATTCTTTCATATTCGTTCATATTTGCATTTCGCATTAATATGGATAAATGAGGCGTTGGAGCGGAAAAGAAGTGATAAAAGGCCAAGTATATGTTCTAAAGATTGATTTACGAGGGCCTTTGGATTTTATGTGAAGACTACGCGTAACTAGCTAATAATGTTACGGCGTAAATATGAGCTTTGAAGGATATGGCGTAACCATCTCTTATGGTTACGTCGTAATTATTTTATAAAGGTTACGGCGTAACATGGCAATTTAATTACGCCGTAGAAATAATTACGGAGCGGATAAAAATATACGGTTGAAGAGTTACGGAGCAATTCAGTATTTTAATGACGCCGTAATTATTACTTGGGCGCTAAGGAGTTGAAGTCCCGTGGCTAAATGAAGATAATATTTACTCCGAGGATGAAAAGTAAAAATAACAAATGCGATCAGGGACTAAAGGTGGCAACTTATATGAAGTTTATTTACTTCAAGGACTACAATATAAATGAAGAAGTACGATGAGGGACCTAAAGCGACATCTAGTGCAAAAATGTTTCAAGTAAATGAATGGATGAAGAAAACTACGAAGTTGGTAGGCGTAATTTATTAGTTACGGCGTAACTTTGTTACGACGTAACTAAATATATTGATTAGTTATGACGTAATTAATTTATTTAATTCTGCCGTAACCATGTCGGGGCCTATAAATACTGCCCTAAATCGCATTTTGAGTATCTCTCTTCACCCTCTCCTGTGGGTCGATTAGGGCACCACTCTAGGGTATTTTCCAATGATTCGAAGCCGTTTGAAGGAAGAATTCACCGCAATCATCATCATTATTAGCTCTACATCAAGTAATTTGTATCAAACATTATGTTCAATTCTATTTATGATTTATTCATTTTTGTTGGTATGATTTATTATATGTTTGGCTAAGCACCCTGGTGCTGGCCTAGTTATGATTCCTTAATTGTTTTGTATACGTTTATTTTATTTCCATACAATTATTTCTAAGTGTATGCATGCATAGTTTATTGGTAGCCACCCTTGGTTCGGTAGTTTTGAATGGCGATAGAGGCCAATTGCCTAGGAGATATGACCAATTGACCCTAGGTGAGCGGACTGAGACGGGAAGGGTAAGATATGACCAACTGACGACCCTTTCTACTTGTGCGATTTGACCAACTGATCACCTATCGTTTGGATGAACTTAAGAATTAGGGGGTGAGTGTCTAAGTTCCTAACGGTCGGGCACTCACTATTATAAATCTAGCATGTAGCGGTACTTAATGACTCGGCAGGGGACCGGGAACAACAGGACTTATGACGGTGTGCTTTGATTTCTCTGTGGTGGCATCTTTCTTCGATAGGTTAGGCGAATTGACCAAATGTTGTCCTCTCGACTTTGACCCCACCTGAAGTAATTGGAAGTAATTAGGCGTAGACATTACTAGCTAGGATGAATAACTAGGTTAGCACCACTCTCCTTCATTGATCACATCTTTTGCCCTTTCTTTTATTTCCTTGTTTTATTAGTTAATTTTATTATTTCAATCTTAAAAGCATATTAATATCGTGACATAGACTTAAGTTAATTTCCAATCCACGTAGCTCTTGGGACGACCTCGGTTTTACCGAATACTACACTACACACGACCGGTACACGCCGTTAGTGCATTAGGGTAGACCATAGGTATAACGAGACACTATAAATATTAAGACCAGTCATTAAAACATGCATCAAGTTTTTGGCGCTTCGCCGGGAGCTATTTAGGATTTTAATTTTAGTTTTTCTTTTATTTTCTTTTGTTTTAGTTTTCTTTTCTCTTCTTTTTTCTTTTTGTTTGTTTTGATATTTCGGGATATGGAAGATTCGATTTTGACATGCTCACTATGGAAGAATATATTGCTTTGACTCAAGATAACCAAAGATCGGGCATCATATATCCCGAGTTTAATGATGACATCGAGTTTGAGATCACCGCCGGTTCATGAGGGAACTTAGACAAAAGCTTTTCGCGGGAACTAACGATGATGATGCCCACCGCATGTGCGAAGAGTATTGGAGATCGCAGATCTTTCCACACTCCAGAGTTTCTCAAGATGCATTAATGCTTAGAGTGTTCCCAATTACACTCACCGGTGCACCGGAAGATGGATGAAGATGCTTTACGGGGTCAATCAACACGTGGAATCTTTTGAAGAAAGCATTCATTCGGAGATATTGTCCTCCTTCAAAGATTGCCAAGAAGATGGATGAGATAAGGAGTTTCAGACGGAAGATGGATGAAACGCTGATGAAGCTTGGGAAAGATATAATGACCTTCTCTACGGATGCCCAACGCATGATATCGGCAACCATCGGATGGTCCTTATTTTCTACAAAGGTCTAAACATCCCGTCCGCCAAATGCTCGACTCTCAAGGACCTATCCTACAATGCCACATGCACAAGCCCTTAGATCAATTGAAATGATGGTGACCATTCACGAAATTGGTATGATGGAGCAACCACTTGGGTAACAAATAGCAAGGGCTTGGATGACATTGGTGACATCACCAAGCAGATTGATGACTTGGATGTGATATGAAGATGGTTAAGGAGAGCATTCATGCTATACAAGAGCATTCTCGACAAGAAGAATATGAATATGCGGTCGGTACGTTGAGTCATTGGAGGAAGCCGTCAATAAATTCTCGGATAATCTAATAAGGATGCACGACTCGAATGACGAAATGATTAGGAAATTCAAGGAGGCGCGGACTTGAATTTAAAGAAGCTTGATGCTAAGAGGAAAAGCTTGGAGGCTAAGCTTGATAAATTAAACCAAAAGGTCCCGGAAAGTAAAAAGAATGCGGTTGGAACTATCAAAACAACGGTGGGAAAGATGAAAGAAGTCAACAACGAGGTTCCTCGTGATTTACCTTATATCGGACCTTATGTCCCACCTATCCCATTTCCGGGACGTTTGAAGGTTGCGAGAGATGAAGAAACAAGCAATGATCAATCAAAGAAAATGGAAGCAAAGAACTTACAGTGGTGATGAAGCAACGCCACAAGCTAATGAGGAATCAACCACAACACAAAACGGTATTACTTCTAACTCTTCTTTTATTCCTAACAATCTTGCTTGTTTTTCTATGCAGTTCGTTGAAATTATGGATGAAATCGTGCAACCTATCACATCACCCGATAATGGTTATGTAGCTTCGGCTACTGAACCAATTTTAGTTGATCTTGCAAAGGAATTAGAAGACAAAATCTTGGACACCTCGGTGATTAACAAGAGACATATGAGCCGATTAATCAACCACATCACGAGGTGAACCAATCATCAATGCCATCAACTAAAACGGGTAAGGTATGGAGGAAATGACATCTCCTTTCGGTATGATCATAATTTATCATTTCCCATCCCATAGCAAATTCACACCCTCATGGTGTTTATTGCTATTTTCACCCACACTTGATTTCAAGTGAGGGGATGAACACCCTTTTACGTAGTAAATAAGGGTGGAGTCAAGCTCGTGACTCGAACAAAAACAAGCGCTTCGTGGGAGGCACCCATGCCTATCTTTTCTTTTTCATTTTATTAGTATAGTTGGGTTTTGTGTTTTCTAACCAATTTTGCAGGATACGAGGAAGTAATTGTTGCTGCAGTTTGCTGATCTGACCAGAGTTACGGCGTAACTCATCTTAGTGATTACGCCGTAACCAACTTTTTAGCAGCAAAATTCTTGACGCATTACCAATTACGGCGTAATACCATCTCGTGGTTACGCCAGTAACTACTCGCTTTCTGACTTATGTCAGTTTTGCTAGTTCTGGCGTAACTCCCTCGTAGGAGTTACGACGTAACCTTCCTCTGCTTTAATTCTTTCATTTTAAAACACAATAACCTTGTATTAGTTTTAAATGAACTTTGTGGGTGTGTTCCCTGTAAACCCTCACGAGACTTCACTCGTCCACTTGGGACACCAAGTGGTTTAAAAGGCTTGTTGCATTCGCTAAATGCAACCGTGATTCCTACGAAAGTGAGTTAGGTTTTTCTTTTTCTTTTATTGCTTGTTGTTTTTCTAGTATGATGCGTTTGGTTGTCTTATGTGAATTCAGGTTATTAAAGTTTGCTCATGAATCTCAAAGCGGGACACGTTTGTTCGTGTCTTCGATCATGCCGAGCAAATCCAGGGGAGTTTTCTGTTCCAATTCTAACCCTTCTTATCTTTCATTTATATGCTTAAGTATGACCCAAGTGGGGGGAAGGGATTAGACATAGACACCCGCTTGATTTTACTTGCCCTTATTTTTCTAGTTTTTGATGAAAAGTGTTTCATTAGTAAAATTTTGACATGTTTTTCATTACTTAACTGGATTAATCTAGACTGAGCACACCTACCCTATATTTCCATTGTGTGAGGATAAGCCTTTCCGTTTTCCCCTTATACATAATTCCATAAAAATGAGTGTGCCGGTGGATGTAGTAGACTTTAGAACTTGGCCTTGTATATCTTTTTGAGACCATTATCATGAGCATTACACTGAGGTAACTTGGTGTGATCGGTGCAACTAGAATATAAGGCAATTTTAGGATTAAACCCAAATAGCCCATATATGTATTGTGTATATTGACTTTTCACATCGATTAGTCAATCCCCCTGTTAAACCCTTTTTGTTACACTCTCCATTAGTGCAAGATACCCCTAGATACACCCTTCAGAGCCTTTCCTTTCATTTTGTTCACCCAATATAATTGTTTCGTTACACCCATCGCCTAGCCTACCCCCGTAGTTTCTTATGTCCATGGTCCGGCTGTTGGTTAATTTTGGTTCCATTAGTGAAAGTCGCGGGTTTGAATAAAGGGTTTTGGAAGAAAATCGGGTTTAGATGATAGTTGATCTCAAGTGGGGATGCTTTATTTGTTCGTATTGTTTTAATTTTTATTCATGTATACCTTGTCTTGCAAAAAAAAAAAAAAAAAAAAAAAAAAAAAAGTTTGTTGAAAAAAAATGATGAGAATGCAAGCAAGAGTTTATTAGTTGTTTATTGTCGATCGTATAAATCGACTTATGTGTCATATTGTGTTGAGTATTCTCGCCTTGTTTCAATTGGCGCTATTTTTTACATATCCGTTTTGTCTTACGGATAAAATTAGAAACCCGAACATTTCTATCTCGCCTTTCAAATTTTAATCAATATTCGTACAATGGGGACATTGTACATTTCAAGTGGGGGGATGGGAGATAGAAATGGTTGATTTTGGTCGAATTATGTGCTAAAAGTACCCAAATTTTAAATTTTTTTATAGCACATACTTTTTTTCATTGATGATGAAGGCCAAGTTAATGCACTTTATTTGCCTAGTTTATGGAGATTATGAGGCACTATGTTATATTTTATATGCATTGACTCGTGTATTGAAGACCCCTTGACTCTTGTCCCTCGATTCTTGCTATGGGATTGAATGCGACTAGTGGTGGGGCGACTATGGACTTAGGAATCTATTTGTTTCGTGTCTTTTTGTTTACACCCATTAAATGTTTCCCATGTCTTATCCTACCCTTAGTCATGAATCGAGTTTAGGTGAAGGAGCGAGCAATCATTGGTGTCTTGGCCATGGATTTGGTCATGTATCATTGGTTTTGTCCCCTTCGTCGTAGCTCGTTAGTAATGACAAAATAACCCCGTAAGCTTGTGTTGTGTCAACCCATTGCCTTTTAGAATAGCTGCATCTATAGACTCTAGTGATGGAGATTAGTATCTTTGCCAAGCCTATGATAGAATACTCGCCATGACCGAAAGTTGAGTGATCACCCCAAAATATTAAACACGTGAATTATGAGAGAGTGTGATTTCAATTCCCTTTTCGTGAGGTGCTCGGTTTGGAATTTTCTAGCTAGGTGATTTTAGACTCATATCTTCCAATTAATCACAGGAGATATCTTTTAAGAATTATTTAAAGGGTCTACTTGAGGACAAGTAGGATTCAAGTAGGGGATATTTGATAACATCAAATTAGCCCGATCTTTATATATCAAATTCCGTGTTTATGGCCTCATTTGCATTAATATGGTACTTAATTCTTTCATATTCGTTCATATTTGCATTTCAGGATAAATGAGGCGTTGGAGCGGAAAAGAAGTGATAAAAGGCCAAGTATATGTTCTGAAGATTGATTTACGAGGGCCTTTGGATTTTATGTGAAGACTACGCCGTAACTAGCTAATAATGTTACGGCGTAAATATGAGCTTTGAAGGATACGGCGTAACCATCTCTTATGGTTACGTCGTAATTATTTTTATGAAGGTTACGGCGTAACATGGCAATTTAGTTACGCCGTAGAGATAATTACGGAGCGGATAAAAATATACGGTTGAAGAGTTACGGCGTAATTCGGTAATTTAATTACGCCGTAATTATTACTTGGGCGCTAAGGAGTTGAAGTCCCGTGGCTAAATGAAGATAATATTTACTCCGAGGATGAAAAGTAAAAATAACAAGTGCGATCAGTGACTAAAGGTGACAACTTATATGAAGTTTATTTACTTCAAGGACTACAATATAAATGAAGATGTACGATGAGGGACCTAAAGCGACATCTAGTGCAAAAATGTTTCAAGTAAACGAATGGATGAAGAAAAGTACGAAGTTGGTATATTTACTAATAGTTACGGCGTAACTTTAGTTACGACGTAACTTATATTTACTAATAGTTACGGCGTAACTTTAGTTACGGCGTAACTTTAGTTACGACGTAACTAATACATTTGATTACGTCGTAATTAATTTATTTAATTGCGCCGTAACTATGTTGGGCTTATAAATACAGCTCTAAATCTGCATTTTTGAGTATCTCTCTTCACCCCTCTCCCGTGGGTCGATTAGGCACCACTCTAGGTATTTTCCAAAGGTCAAGCCGTTTGAAGGAAGAATTCACTCGCAATCATCATCATTATTAGCTCTACATCAAGTAATTTGTATCAAACATTATGTTCAATTCTATTTATGATTTATTCATTTTGTTGGTATGATTTATTATATGTTTGGCTAAGCACCACAGTCTTTGGCCTAGTTATGATTCCTTAATTGTTTTGTATACATTTATTTTATTTCCATACAATTATTTCTAAGTGTATGCATGCATAGTTTATTGGTAGCCACCCTTGGTTCGGTAGTTTTGAATGGCGATAGAGGCCAATTGCCTAGGAGATATGACCAACTGACCCTAGGTAAGCGGATCGAGACAGGAAGGGTAAGATATGACCAACCGACGACCCTTTCTACTTGTGCGATTTGACCAACCGATCACCTATCATTTGGATGAACTTAAGAATTAGGGGTGAGTGTCTAAGTTCCTAACGGCCGGGCACTCACTATTATAAATCTAGCATGTAGCGGTACTTAATGACTCGGCTTAGGGACCGGGAACAACAGGACTTATGACGGTGCATCTGATTTCTCCTGTGGTGGCATCTTTGCTGATAGGTTAGGGCGAATTGACCAAATGTTGTCCTCTCGACTTTGACCCCACCTGAAGTAATTGGAAGTAATTAGACGTAGACATTACTAGCTAGGATGAATAACTAGGTTAGCACCACTCTCCTTCATTGATCACATCTTTTGCATTTACCTGCTTTCTTTTATTTCCTTGTTTTATTAGTTAATTTTATTATTTCAATCTTAAAAGCAATTAATATCGTGACATAGACTTAAGTTAATTTCCAATCCACGTAGCTCTTGGGACGACCTCGGTTTACCGAATACTACACTACACACGACCGGGCACTTCGCCTGTTAGTGCATTAGGGTAGACCATAGGTATAGCGAGACACTATAAATATTAAGACACAAGGGTTAATCTTTGGTGAAACCGATTTAATCGAGAGACAAGATTTTAACTTTTAAAGAGTTTAAAGAAAGTAAATAATGAAGAAATATAGATTTGATTAAAAACTATCCATATATATACTTACACCATAACGGTACTATTTAAACAAAGAAAAGCAGATTTTCCATCGACCAGCACTAACGGTAATATTTTTGCACTACTAGACTTAAAATAATCAACCCGACATAAGTATGACATCACCGGATTTAACTACGAACAAGAGCACTTACATCAAGATAGCTTCCATACCTCCCCTATCTTTGATAGATAGTGCATTTCCACTGAAAGATTAGTCTAAAACTAGAAGAAATACAATATGCAAGACTCACAAATAGAATTAAATCAAAACCACCAGAATTAATCCATAAATGAATCAAACACAATTGTTCAAGCATACCAAAGACATTGTATCAAGCACATAAATCACAAGATGTCCACAAAATCACCAAATCACACCACACAGTTGTTCATAATGCTTCCATAAAAGTCTAACTATGCATAGGTTGGCCTATGCCTCCTCCAAAGGTAACAGAAAGTCCTTGGACTTCCTTAAGCTCCTCCAAGTGATGCTTGTTACCTGTCATCTGCTCAGAACATCCACTGTTAAATATTTCTGTATTGCTCAAATAAGTTTGTTCCTGCATCGAGAAGAGAGATTAGTTTCTCTTGGATACCCAGGCCTGTAGAGACTTGGGTCTTCCTTATGGGCCTTTAGATTTGTCAGCATTAACAGAAACTGGTCCACTATTATACTTGAAGTTTGGTTTGGTCTGTCTCCAAGTATAGCCTGCCAAGGGCTTAACAGCAGTCCCCCAATTACCTCTTGCAGCATAAGATTGAAGCATTTGAGCTGCATTTTGAGACATGGGTCTTCTCACAGGTGAATGAGAACCATAATGAAGTCTTCGATTGAAATGGTTCACCTGTGGTTTTCTAAACTTATGACTAAGTGATGGACTATTAGGTTTACATCTATATCCAGAATTAACTTTAGCCTGGCCAGATTTAACATGACCAATATTAACTCTAAATACATTACCAGTATTAAAGTTTTTCCTACTAGTACCAACTTGAACACTAGCACCCCTCCTTAGTCTGACATAATTAACATAAGTACTACCAGTATTAACATGTACTGGTTTAGTAATAAACTAATTGGCATGGTTAATCATGTTCACATTATTCCACACTGGTTTATTTACCCTATTCCCAGTGTTTATAGCCTTTTTCTTTCTTTCCTCAGCTTCTCTAGCCATATTCTTTTCATGGAAGTCACAATCTCTAATCAGATGGCTCAAGCTATTGCAGACCAAACATCTTTTAACATCAAAGGAGTAACCTGCACCTAACTCCTTTTCCATTTTAGCATTCCAGTTAACCTTATCAGTGCTATGTATCTCTATTTTCTGCCTAGGAGATGTCCTTTGATGAACAAAGCTAGGTGAATCTGATTTTAGCTTAGATTGAGATACACTAGGGTTAATTGGTTCAGGTTGTTTTGGCACATGAGGCTCATCTTTTAAAACTGGTTTAGTTATCCTTATAGGCTCTGACTTAAGTTCTAAAGAACATTCAGAGGTATTTCCAGTGGATCCTTCACTATTATTAGATTGACAGGAAGAGTACTCATTGGTCTTACCTTCTGAGACACTGGTGTCAGAACTTTTCTCACAGAATCCTTTACTGTCATTGGATTGACAGTCAGTAAATTCAATGGAATAGTCTTGAGAAGCAACAGTTTTAGGGTTCTTCCATTTACTATAGTCAAATAAGGACTCATCATATTCTTTTTCAGGTTTAGGGGTATAATCATCATTTATTGGTGGTGGAACTCCCTTGTAATTGTCTGTTTTAGCAAATCTGTGATATCTAGGTTTACCCTCAAAATCACTTTTTGAATTTACAAAAACATTTTCCATCACCTCTTCCTCATAACTTAAAACCTCTTTATCTGATTTTATCCCATACCCTAAACCAATTTTACTTGTAGAACACATTCCTGAATTAATAAGCCTCCACAAGTTTTTATTATTGTTTTGCCATTTATTAACTATCTTTTGTAGCTCTTCTTTATCTTTTACTGCCTTCATTCCTATTCTCCTATATCTTCTAAGCTTCTCATCCTTTTCAAAAATTTCATTACCTTGGAAGGTAATCTTTACATTTAGAGAAGCATTTTGTTTTTAAAGATTATTTACTTGTTTTTTTAATGTTTTAACAGCATTCTCATAAGCAAGTAATTTAACTTCTAGATCACCCATTTGACCCATATGTTCATCATAAAGGGACCGCAATTTATTGTATGAATCAAGACTCAATTTTGAACATAAAGTTACCTCTTCTTTGGAGCTTATGGCCATGAGAGCATGCTTGGCTTCTCTCCCTCTCAGGATGCTCTCCCAGTTTATCACACCGACTTCCAAATTTAGCAATCCTATCGATTCATGTCTTCCTTCTTAGCCCAAATTATCATATCAGTTGTTGGAACACATCATGGCCTTTCTCCGGTCTTGAGAATCGCTAATGGTAAATGCCTTAACTCGTTATTTATAAACAACCTTTGCATTTTCTTTGAGTTATATGCATTAGCCTTTGAGTTGGTGCTTCCTCCAAATCTTGTCTGGTAGTCTCCCATATCTCCTTAGCATCATCTAAATTGTGGAACCTTCTAAGATGTTCCTTTGGTATGGCCATCTTTAGGAGATTTCTTGCCTTCTTTTCTTTCTTCTCGGAAGTATTTACCGCAATGTGTTGGTGGAAGAATCCTAACGATTGCCATCTTTGCCTTTGGAAATTCTCTTCTTTGAATTCCTCTGCGGATCACTTTCAGGACCTTATCATCAACATAGTTCAGATATTGTTCCATCTCCAATGCCCATATATAGTACTCATCCTTTTTCAGAATAGGAAGTTTTTGATGTTTCTGCTCAGAGGTCTCTTCATCACTGTGATGATTTAAGAAGTTGTCATGAAGAGACATTCTTAAGGGTTTTAATAGTGAAACAAGATGAGTGTTCTGGGTGTGTTTCGTTTCTTCAAATCAGAGTCCTTCAACAAGCTCTGATACCACTTGTAGGTCCAAAAGTATATGGATCTGAGTAGCCTTGAATGACTGATAGTAAACTTGAATAAATTCAATTTACTATATGAAGAACTCTTTGTAATTGCTTAATGTGTTAATGCGGAGTCTCAAAACACAAGTATGAAGAACACAAGAATTACTAACTTCGTAAATCCTATTAACTTGCTCAAAGATTAATGTTTACCCCAAAACATACATTAACCTTACACCTTAGGGATCTTTTTATACACCAAGGAAACCCTAATTATCTAATAAACTTGATGAAGAGTAAAGATATCTTCTCCTAAGATATCTCTACACATTCATATCTATTCCTAATATAACTCTAACAACTATTATGTTTTGGACATAAACAGACTTAACCAATGACACTTTGCTCTGCCAGACTTAACATCTTTAGTACTGGCAGACTTAACTAAAACAGACTTAAGTCTGATCTACCAGACTTAACTATTACTGCTACCAGCCTTAACTAGACCTAACCATTACAAAATATAATTCCCAACACATTGTAGTTGGGCTTCCTGATTCCAAGCACAGGCTTTGCATGTGGCATATCATGCAAAAGCTTCCAGCTAAGGTAAAAGTTTATTTTTAAATAGTTTGTCTTAAATTTTAGAATTTTTGTATCTCTTGTGATATTTCATTGCTCTGTATAATTATGTTGTTTTGTATCAATCATATGTGATTTATCACTTGCGATACTTTATTGTTTCATACATTCTTTCTTTTTTCTATTTATCACTTGTGATACTTTATTGTTTCATATTTATTTATCACTTGTGATATATCACAGTTTTATGTTTCTTTTTGTCAGATTGTATCGAGAATTTATGATGATACTGATTTCAAGAGTAAACATTACAAGATAGTTTGGAACATGTATATTAGGCGAGAGGAGTTTGAGATTAGATGGAATCAGTTAATGGAATAATTTGATCTTATGAATCACAAGTGGCTGTCAAAGATGTATAGGATTAGATCATCATGGATTCCTGCTTTCTTCGTTGATTCTCCACTTTGTGGATTGATGAGGACTATGTATAGTTCGGAGAGCGATAATCACATTTTTTTCTTCATATTTTACGAGTCCTGGTGCTAAACTTGTTAAATTTATAATATGTTATGAGTCTGCAATGGAAAAACAGAGATACAAACAAAAAATATTGGACCATCGGTCGATTGACTTGTTTCCTGTTTTGATGACGCCATTAGCTATTGAACGTTATACTGCAAGGTTTTACGCTCGTACACTATTTGTTCTTATCCAAAAGGAGATTATTGCAGGCTCATGGTTATGTTCAATTAAGGCGAAAGTTGTTTTGAATATGTCAAGTTATTATTATTCTTACATAGTTTCCTTGTTATACATTTGATACATATCACATGTGATAAAGCACTGTAATTACTTTATTGATTATCTGACTTTTATCACTTGTGATAATTCATTAAAATGATCAAATATTTTACATCATTTTCTATTGTGTTTTTTTTGTTGAATTGTTATGTTTAACCAATAGCATTGCTAATTTTGTCCGGGACTTGTTTTGAATATGTCAAGTTTTTTACTTTTTTCATAATTTCCTTGTTATACATTTGATACATATCACAGGTGATAATGTATTGTAAATACCAGAAGAAGGTTATATTTTAGACTTTCTCAAAAGCATTGTTTACAGCTTGAGATTACCTTCATTTGTTTAGGTTACCAATCACTAGATGCAAAATATTACCAAAAACCCATAACAAAATAGAGTAGAATCTCCGGCACCAAGGAATGTGGTTTGGGACCTAACAGAGCACCATCATTCTTAGGAACTCGGACATTGTCCATCACATTTCGTGGTCCGACACTAATACAACGACTTTTGGAACTTAGTTTAACAATCTACATTGTTTAGACTCCTATATAACTTAGATAGAAATATAAATCGTCTTTTTGAAATGCATGAAATGCTCTGTATGATTGTTGTTATTGCTGTTGGTGATTATGTTCTTTCTTCTATCTTGGCTTCAGTTGTACGTAGCTTTCTTTTCACTAAGCTCTTTTTTCGTGCACCTTCATAACGTGTTTTCTTACTTCTTTCTTTCTTCATTGCACTCAGTTTAATATTCAAATCTGTATAAATATATCTCATATTAGTGTATGAATTTATCATTTGTTTGTTAGTATCATACGTGATACATAAACTGAATAATTATGCGTCATACTTTTTATGACATTCTATCCTTTTGTCATATCAAATTTGATATCATACATTGACTAACAAGTATGCTACTTACAACTTATCAAATGTGATATCAGTTGATTGCAAACAATCAAAACAAATGTGACATCAAATGTGATATTTTGCAAGGAAACAAAACTAGTATGCTACAATCACAATATCTCTTGTATTAAATTTTGTTGATTCCATTATGCACATATATCCACGACAAATCTAACAAAAGCATGTTACAATCACAATATCTCTTGTATTATCACAATAATCATCTAACTATCACAACAATCCCTCAATAAACTACTATAATCTACAAAAACATACAAGTGTTCATAAATATTTTCAAAAACACTAATATAAACCAAAAATAGGAGCAAAATCATCACAATATCACAAGCAACAACTAAAATCAACAAAAAGCAAAAAAAATCTTCATATAAGAACAAAATCACAACAAATAGTTAAATAATAACAAAATAATGAATCGAAGCGCCATACCATCATTGTCGGTGCGAATATCTTCATTCGAACCGTTTTTCCGGATCGACTTTGATTGCCTCGATTCATCCATTTTATGAGTTATTTGATTTTGATGGTTAAAACGTTTTGATTATAATGATTTTGTTTATTTTCTAAGTTTGATAGAGAGAGAAAGTGGTTTATGTGTATGTTTTTGTGTGTGATTATTTGGCATATTGTTATGTGAGAGAAATGAACGCCACGGTGCAGGATGTCAAGTAGTAATAAACGAGTGTCGAAACCCGCGCGATGCAGCGGGATTGGCTTCAAAGGACTTACTTTGCAACGTCGCTTAAACCTTAGGGACTATTTTTGCCAGATTGCTATGGATAGCAATTAATGATGCATGACTTATTTTGCGGTAGCCACTGAACCTCGAGTATTGTTGTTAGAGTTGGAAAGTTTGCAATTAATGCAAACACTTTGGTACAAACTTGTCCCGCCTTTTAGTATATATAATAATAATAATAATTTGCAATTTCAATCCCTCCGTATTTTTGTCCGGGATGTCAAGTAGTAATAAATTTGCAATTTCAATCCTCCGTATTTTTATTTCTTAAGTTACGTCTTTTTGATCAACGGCTCATATGAGTCCCTCACTAAATAAAGGATTGATGGTAAGCAAAATAACTCAACTCAATCTTAACCGATCAAAATCACATACACTATAATATGGAATGCTATATACAGGACTTACTTTGCAACGTCGCTTAAACCTTAGGGACTATTTTTGCCAGATTGCTATAGATAGCAATTAATGATGTATGACTTATTTTGCAGCGCCACTTGAACATCAGAGACTATTGTTGACAAGTTGGAAAAGTTTGCAATTAATGCAAACACTTTGGGTACAAACTTGTCCTGCCTTTTAGTATATATAATAATAATAATAATTTGCAATTTCAATCCCTCCGTATTTTTTGTGCAGGATGTCAAGTAGTAATAAATTTGCAATTTCAATCCCTCCGTATTTTTTATTTCTTAAGTTCTGTCTTTTTGATCAACGGCTCATATGAGTCCCTCACTAAATAAGGGATTGATGGTAAGCAAAATAACTCAACTCAATCTTAACCGATCAAAATCACATACACTATAATATGGAATGCTATATACAGTACACTTCAGAACCATACCTTTACTAATCAAAAAACCACATCGCTTCACATCAAAATCCCAACTTTTTAATCAAGCCTGCCCCTTTTGTCAAATTGACACTCCACGCACATTTTTCTCGAACCAGGAAATTTTCAAATGGGACGCTCACATAAACATGTTATATTCTGTTGACCTTAAGAACCACCAAAACCCAAACACTTGACCGATGTATGGCAAACTGTTAGCTAGTTATTGCTCAAGTTTTCTCCCTCTACCAAAACTTAAAAACACTTTATGATTCGAGTTATGACTTAGAATCGACAATAGTATCAGAATACATGTTATCTAAATGTACATTTGGAAATTACATAAAGCATAGCAAGAAAGATTAAATTGTAAAGAACACGGGACAAAATAGACAAGAAAACGTCCTATCGAGTATTGGAAGCCGGTAACATTACAAACTAGTACCCATGTGATTGTAAACATTATATACACACACACATACAAACCTTCTTTATATATAGTCGGCAGCTTTATGAAGCCAATACCTTAGCTGCCTCTTCGGAACTTCCATAATACCCATAGGTTGCTTAGAATATGAACATTGCCACAGAACATACATTATCAGCAACACCAATAAAACGAGAACCAGATGTGTGGGATGGAACATGGACACAGTATTGGCGTCCCCCGCCATTGCACTAACCACACAACCTGGTTTTTGATCTGGAGGTTGGTTTTGAACACCATCAGATGACTGCTTTTCATGGTTTTGACCCTTCTGTCTTAGTTTGATTCTTCTGACTGCTGTCCCTTGTGCGGAGATGGATTCTTGTGGCTGCATGCACGTTGACCCGATGGGGACCCCATGGAATGTAAGAGAATGTGAGGCTGATTCATCAAGTGTTATTATATCATCATTAATTATATCTGCAAAACAGTCATCCTCATTCTCACAGTCCTGCGAAAAAACCACGAATTTATTAGAATATTTATACCACTGAATAGCTAGAAGAGGCACATGTCAAACAGGTTAACCAGTTAAGAAAGGATAAAAGTCGCCCAAAGTCTAAACTCCGTGCATATAAGCTTCTTGTTTGTTTCTATTTGTAATCATATAATTGAGCCCCTATTCACTTGCAAATATTAAAACTGGACAGAAGTGTTTGAAGTCAACTTGACCCGACCAGCCTATTTCAACCCCTAACTCGTTTAAGCCCATACAAAAAACGTTACCAGTTTTAACCCAGACGCATTTGCCCTCTTACCTTACCCACCCACATATCTTTCCACCTCTACGCTAGACGTGCTGTTCTATCTGTATCTCTGCTCAGGTTGATGACAAAAAACTAACCTTGTATAGACTCGAAGAACCATGTGTCGATTCATGACGAATGAGTTGTCTATCAGAGTCAGACTCTGATTCAATTTGTTCGACTGAGTGAATTTGTTCGACTGAGTGAGACATGTAGCTGCTTGTAGAATCCTTTGAGCATGACTTGATAGGATTACCCTCATCAGACCCGCCCCTCTGAGTATTTGCGTTCTCATTTGCAGCCGAGTAGTGATCATTATCTGTAGTTGACAAATTTCGGAGATCATTAGAACTTTTGAAGATTCAGTTAACCGAAAATCGCCATTTCTTTTAAGCCGACAAACCACCAAGGATTCCTGCATAAACAGAGTCAAAATATTCAGTAATTAACCATATCATCATTTTTTTTGTAATGCAAGCAACATCTTATAAAATTTATAAAAATCTTATTTATCCAGTGATGGTACTAATCTACCTGTGAGGTGTCACTCATACAATATTCATGCATGATCCATTCTGTCCTTTCCCTCTGAAACACGGCCAGTGTGGAAAACCAGGGTCCTCTTTGTCCCAATTGCAACACCACCTGCTTTCACGTTCCGTTCTTTTCCAGTGGCTTTCCAATATCCCGATTGGGTTGCCCTTTTACTTTGTGAGCCGTTTGGGTACTTCTTTCCTCGGGTCGAAAAAAAGAACCATTCGTTCTCCGATTGGATGATTGAAAGAGCTAGTGACACAAAGTTACTATCAAATTTAATTTGACACTCAGTGGCCATATATATAATTAGAAATTAACCGCTAAACTATTAAATAAGAAAAACATACATTTTTAGCATTAGTTCCAATTGACGATCGATATGTGTTTGACACTGCATTTTCAAACATATGGAATGTTGCGTAAAGGCGTAAAGCAC
The DNA here is from genome assembly GCA_022545495.1 of Chrysanthemum lavandulifolium. Taxonomy (NCBI): domain Eukaryota; kingdom Viridiplantae; phylum Streptophyta; class Magnoliopsida; order Asterales; family Asteraceae; genus Chrysanthemum; species Chrysanthemum lavandulifolium. The sequence continues at coordinate 188,977,790 of CM040240.1, forward strand.
GGTATATGCCTGGCTAATGTGTACTTGGGTAGGTTCATAACGGCCCACACAAAATTATTTGCAAGAGGTCTGTATATAGTATATATGCGGATACTAGGAACGACTTTGTAATTAGTATAGCTCATTAATCTTGATTACCTCTCACTAATACAACTCGAATGCAAAAATTTAACTAGTGACGATCCAAATGTACACTCAGGAGGAACATTAGCAGTATAAGACCTTGTTACTTATGATATAAATTTGCTCCTTTGGAAAAACCAAAAAAACAGCATCCGAAGGAAGTCCAAATTGCAGTTGCAAGAAAGGTACTAAGAATATGTATCATACAGGAGATGCAATACAAGGGTTAATGTAACTTCTTAAAGATGCTAAAACCCGAAACCAGTTTTTCTTCCTATCCAAGTAATTATATTCTTCGAAAATAAACAATCCCCACACATATTTAATTATATACTGTAATTGACTATTGGTTTGACATACATAACACTAGATTCTAGTATAATCAACATACTTGGGTGGTGTTTGGAAACTGTGGTATGGGTTTAATAGCCAGATGAAGTGGGACTAAAAATCATATTTTTTTAAACTAGTAACAGCTTCCGTGCAAAAATATTTCTAGGTTTGACAATATGATTCCGATTTAAGAACTCATACCGTCAAACCAGACACCACGCATCATTTTCATTTCATTTTCTTGCTACAACCATCCAATATAAGGATCTCAATAAGGTGCACCACCCACAAGGTGCAATGGTCATCCTAAATATGTGACTTCTCAGACTATTTAATTTTGAGGACTGGACACTTGAAACGCCAAAACTAACACTATTTTATAAAGATAAAATTAATCTACTAACAAGCTGATATCCATTTAAACAAACATAAAATTTTATTAGAGGTTGCACATAAGAAAAATTTATACAATCATATAACATTTATATAAATTACTCTATTCGTCTCAAAATGACCCAGAGTTCCTAAAATGCAATTAGTACACGATAAGAACAATCTTTCTAGGATTATTTTGTTTGGAAATTTCTATCAAGGTAAAATATATTATCAATTTGAAGTAAGCAGTTCCAAGTACTTGAAATAATCATATACCAATAACCTAGCTAACAATCCAAATAATTCCAAAACTATGTCAATCAAAGCCCAATAAAAACATAAACAAGTCATGTTAATAACCTGGCAAATCCCATGGCTCATGACGACAGAAATCAACTTCAGGAATAATATCAACACAGCTATCATTCCCTTGTAACTTCTTCTTCAAGTAATACGATATCAACTCATCATCCGTAGGCGAAAATCGAAACCCTGGAAAAACCGAAGACGAAGCCGCAATAGACAGCTGCATCTCCCTCATCTTCTCAACATCATTTCTCCTCGCAAAACCATCATCAGCACCACCATCATGATGACCATCACTACCATCCATCATACCCCAATCAGATTGTTGGTTTGTACTCATTATATATCTAAGTTTATGTACATATATGTCTTCAACGAGAATATTAGTAGTGGCGTGCTAAAGAGGATAATGGGGTTTTATAGTGTTGTGTTTTTGTTATGTTTTCATATTTTGCATGTTGTTGAAGCTTTGAGGGAATATGGTTCCACGTGTGAGCTTGTTGGATTCACCAAGTATGACCACGTGACTAGGTATTAAGCCACGTCGATGATGGTCAAGTAGCCATGTGGATGTTTTGTAGTGTAGTGGCATAAGCAACTTGTCGCATGTTTTCATAAAACCGATCTATTTGATACTTCTGGCCTTTCCAGTTCCCAGGTGCTACGTAGGTACTGAAGAAATATATTTTAAATGACAATATATATTTCTGGGTTTCCTAACAAAAAAGGAATTGATATAAACATATCAAATCCCTAATATTAGAGCATAAAGAGACAAGTACGTGACAATAACATGTGATAACTCAAGTTTAAAAAAGAAAAGAAAAAAAAATGTCATACTTTAACTTTTCAACATTAACATAAAAAAACATACACACATCTACATCACTTTCACACCATTTTTTGAGACGCATTTTATTTTTAAATATAATTTACAAATTTAACCTCTAATCTTTTAAGCCCAAGACCAATACCACTACTGCTTACAAATTCAACTCAACACCAACTGCTTACTCAAAAATACGGATAATCAATTTGTCCAGCCCAAATCATTTAAGCCCAAGACCAATACCACTATCAATAACCTTAATAACCCTAATACTCACTCTCTACACAAACGCAGTCACACCACAACTCACTTTTCTCTCTTCCAAAATACACGCAGTCAACTTTTCTTCATTCTTAAACCAAAAAAAATTAGTTCTTTCTTTCCTTACACTAACAACAACACGCAGCTACTACACTCTTTTTTTTATTATATCCGAACACAAACACACTACTTCTTTATGTTTCTTGTGTTATTCGAAGAATAATAAAGACAAAGGCTTCAAGATCCTTTCAAAGGGGGTGTTTTGAAATTTTCTTTTCTTTTTAATTATAAACTGGTACTAGCCGTTAGGTGGTTAAAGGGTAATTTTTTGTTGCTTTTTACGTTTCAATGTGCGTTAGTGTAGCAACGTCGTTACTGTATTGCCTTCAACGCCTGCTTGTTGGTATGGCAACGCCACCTTAATCTTGGCTAGCTCGACTTAACGTCGTATCATACATTATTGTATCTAGGGCTCTTGGGCCAATGATAATGTCATATCTTGGGGTAGCGGAGACTAAAGAGGTGGTGGCCTTCTTAAGATTTTTGTGCTAAATATATTTTCTATGTTGTTTGTATGTTAGAAAATATATATGTAGTATTAGTTTTTGCCCTCTCAAAATACAAGATGTATATCTTTGACCCTCTCACAATAAAAGTTCTTGCTCCGCTACTGGGAATGGTAACCTCAATTTTTGTGGTCATCCCCTGTCACATCACCGCCAACTCAGCTTTTTGCTCTTCAAAACTACTACCTAACCACAATTGCTAATAAGGCGATCGCAATCACAACTAAAAACATACCCCACAATAACAAATAAAAAAACTACACACACAAAACAAATTGAAACTTTCGGTTGGCAGGCCAACCATAACTTTGAAAAGGTGTAGGGTGACCGGTTGGGATTCGGTTGGGCTAACTGAGGACACATTGTTGCCTAGTAGAAACGGTCGAGGCACAACCGAGCATTAGATTAGTTATAAATCACCTTTTCTACACATTAGCATTCGAACTTATAGATTAGTTATACATCACATGTGATATATCAAGCGAGTTTAAATATCAACTTTGTTTCTTCTATGTTCTCCAACTTCTATGAATAAACCGTGTTGATTTAGAAGTTCAAATACTATGTGTGATATATGGTTTAAAAGTTATGGATGTACAATGCATAAAATAGTTAATCTTTTGGAGTTTTAAACAAATAATTAATCTCATTTTATTACATCATGTTAAGTGTTCGAACTTACAAATTAGTATTATATCACATGGGGTTTGACTATCAAAAGAAATTCTTCTATTTTCTTCAACTTTTATGAATAATTGTATTGATTTGTAAGTTCAAAATTTATATGTAATATATGGTTGGAAAGTTAAGGATGCTTATATTTCAATGCCAAAAACGATGAATCATTTGAAGTTCTAAACAAATATTTGTACTCATTTTACGACAGTATGTTAAGTGTTCGAACTTACATATTAGTGTTGATGTGCTTTACGTGTGTACATGTTTTAAATTTATAAAAACACAATTACCGGTTCAATGAACAAAACACACACGGGCAACTATATCCATCTGTTTCTAGCAAAGTTATAACACCCCGACTTTTATAAGTCTTAATAATAGACTTTTATACTATTATTAGAATATTAGATAAGTATTCCCGTTAGTTTATATTAGAAACGAGGTGAACGGCCCCGCCGCGTTGCGGCAGGTTTTCTTTGAAGTGGTCACGAACAGTGTAGGATAGCTTAGATATACTGTTGCAAGTCATGCTATAGTAAATTCTCAAGCTTCGGGTTAGATAAGAAAACCCTTTCGCGATTAGCAGAGAACACTACAAATTGTCCGCGAAAATATGTTATGACATACACGGTTTTTTATTTGCACTAATAACACGCGTACATATTACAGTTTCTCCTTATCTATAGTTTAGAGAATCTCAAGTTGTAGGTATAACACAAAAAATGTCCTTGTTTGGGTTAACCTTGCATGAGCATAATGCAACCATTTTGCTACAAAATATATTCTTTTATGCTCGTGTGACTGTGACTTACAACACAGCAAGTAGTCAGCCACTTCCAAACAACGGAAAATAGTATAAAGTTCGATAAAGTAGTAACAATGAAGAACGGCGGTTGAAGTTCAACATTTGACTATCAAAATCAAAAGTTTTCTACTAAAGTCTAACATATGCAGATCCGACGGATGCAAAATTTCTGATTTTAAAGTTCGTGGCAATCACACGACTCATAAAATCATTAAGATTTAAAAAAAAACAAGGTTATGGAACAAATAATTTGATAAATCCTAGTGAATACAAGACGGGTTTGTCACCGTCGTTGGTAGCGTCATCGCTTTCGGGACCATTCTGACCCGAAGCGCGGTGTTGGAGGTTCTATCGTGCGCTTTTCAAAGCTTCCGTGCATATTAGTAACTTTCGCAAAAGGCGGCGTGAAACCGCTCGATTCAACATGAGAAGAATATGTCATGTAATTCCACACAAAAAGGAAGCTGTAAAAATTACCAAGTCACAAAAGTAGAATCACATAGTGTGGTCAAACGAACCCACAATTGAAGCATATGATTTCTTTTACCTCTTTAGTTGCAGAGAGATCAAGTTTCCGAACTGATTGAAAGTGCAACATACGACATAAACTGGAGGAAGTTTATCAGAAGACGTGTGCAACCTGTTAAAAGGAACTTCGATAAGACAGTAATACGCGAGTATCTGCATCTTTAAGGAGCTTGTCACTATCGACTTGGTGAAAGATTCTTTTGATGTTCGCGTAGCATGTGCCCATACAAGTTGTACTTTGTGGAAAAGTCTTTTGTTCCATGCTTGAGCAGTGTTGTGTCATCGAATTGGATCTTTCCACCTGAAGTATACTTGACCACCGATCGATGATGTTGATACGATGTTGAGGATCTTGACACATGTCTAATCGCCCTCGGACCCTTTTGCTGTCTCAAGAGTCTTTGTGCAAAGGCCCGCACGGACATATTGCTAGACCATTGTCACAACAAAAGGAATCAGGGAAGATGAGAACCGGGCAGTATCTTAGACATCCGTCATCAATATTATCAAATGAAGACTGAACCATTATAATGAGTGGAAATATTCCAATCGTTCACACGAATATTTACTTGCGTAATATATAACTCATATAACTTATGTGCATCAATTAAAATGTCTGTCCACACAACATTACACCTGAATATTGTTGTGTCACTGACTGGGCGCTTTCCACTCGGGAGTATATTTCAAGCATCGGTCACTAATGTTGAGACGCGATGTTCAAGATAGTGAATCCCATTTACTCGGCCCATTGAACTCCTTTTGCTGTTGCAACGGATTTTGTGGAAAGGTCTGGACCAGACGTATTGCTACACCGTCGTCACAACGAAAGGGTTTCAACGGGTAAATTAGAACATGGCAATATCTTAAACATCTCATATCAATATTAGGAAATGAAGCGTGCAATATTCCGCCGGGTGGAAAGATCCTAATCAGTGACACGAGAATTCATCTGGATAAGATTCTACTGCTACTGACTGAAAAAGCATGAATAGTATTAGAATTAGGACATGACGATAGCCTGTACCCGGACAAGTTTTGCTCTGTGAGGCTTCATTTTGCTTCGCACCCCGAATATTGTTGTGTCATCGACTTGAATCTTTCCACTCGGAAGTATACCGCAATCGTCAGTCGATGATATTGACACGTGACGTTCAGGATAGTGACATCCGTCTGATCGCCCTTTCAAATTCCTTTTGCTGTTTCAAGAGTCTTTGTGCAATAGTCTGCACCAGACGTATTGCTAGACCGTTGTGACAATGAAAGGAATTCGAAGGGAAGATCAGAGCAGGCCAATATCTTAAACATCCCGTATCACTATTAGCAAATGAATATTGCAATACTCTACCCAGTGGAAAGATTCCAATCGATGACACCACTAGTTACTTGGATAAGATTCAACTCATGCCGGCTGAATAGATACAGACAATTTCAAACAGCCGTTAGTCCAAAAAATGAAACTACCCATGATTCCATAGTGGCATTCGATACAGTATCATTTAACTATTAGAATTATGATGTATTGATACAGACACAAACAGATGGTAGTTGGTAGCTAACATGATTTGCTCACGTACCTTTTATATGTAGTATTCGCAGGTCCTGATCTAGGAAATAGCAAAAGTAACACACACGTGATAAATATGATCAAAAAATATTACATAGACGTACGTGTATTTGTCATTTAACCTACAGTTTCACTAACACGTCAAAACCAACAGGAAAATATAAATAATGGCAACGAATGAGGCTCAGATATATGTATACAATAGCGATACCAGGCAATCAAAATGGTTGCAGTCACGCGTTCAATGTGGCTGCCCTGCCACGATGCCGGCCAAGGAAATGTATACGCGTTGGTCTGAATACTATCATCATCGCCTATAGACTGATTAAAGGCTGATCAGTATTCAACCAAGAAAAACCAATCCAAGTACATCAGTAGCAGGATTCGTTTTTCTTGGCTGGATACTGACCACAACATCAATTTGCCGAATAACGAACAAGAAAAGTGGAGACCACATAAATCTGGATCGAGATCGGATCACGGTCATACGACTAAAAAGGCTCGGGCGCAATTTTTAAGTTGTACTCAAAACCCCGGTCAGAATCTGTGAGGTCGCCATGCCAAGGCATAGGTTTTGATAAACAACATTTACAAAAACAGCAATCGTTTTCACGTTTCATCATCGCCTGCAGTGTAATCAAACATCGTCGACAAACAGTTCTACACAACAGTAGATACCTTCGCAATAAAAAATTAACAAACAACCTAGAATCAACATGCAGCAACTAACCACGATCAAAAGAAAATAACATGCAAGAAGAATGCCAACCTACCTACTCAAATAATGCAACCAGATAAACAATGAGAAAACCTTTGCCCAAAGTTAGCGAACGGTCACACATATAACGGCCTCAAAAGGCACAAAAAATGTCCGAATACGGGTCATAAGCAACAGCCCATGGCGTGGCTCATTAGATGCCTTTGCAATAATAAAACGATAACAAACAACCTTAAATGAACATGCAGCAACTATTCAAAACCAAAAGAAGATAACGTGCATGAAGAAATCCGTCTCACCTACTCAAATAACGCAAAGACAGAAACAATGATATAACCTTCTTCTAAAGTAAACGAATAGCTATACAAATAACGTCCTAAAAAGGGCCAAAACTGTAGGAACAGAGGCCGTACCAACATCACACACTCTAGCCCAAAGCCCACAATATCTCACTTGCCAGTAGCGAAAATAATAGTTTTTTAAGTAACCGACGTTTTGTTTCATAAGTATAAGGCTCAGGTCAGCAAATAATGAAGTGGTATTCAAAACCCCATGGCTGCAACCGTGAGGTTACCACGCCAAGATACGGGTTCGATAAGCGACACTTGCACAAGCAATGACATCGACGACCTCATCATCGCCTAAAGTGTAATCAAAACTCCATGACTGCAACTGTAACGCAACCAGAGAATCAATGAGAAAACCTTCATCTAAAGTTAACAAACGGTAACACATATAACGGCCTCAAAAAGGCTAAAAAATGTGCGATTACGGGTCATAAGCAACAGCCCACTTCATCTCCTGCGCATGATCCTATAAAAAACCCCATGGCTGCAACCATGAGATTACCACGCCAACAACCCTAAATCATGGAACTTAGTAGAATCAAACACAAATTAAGCAACAATAAAAAACCTGAATTTTAGTCACCTACCTACCAAATGGGTTTGATTAGTTGCCAACACGCGAATATAACAATCCCTTCAAGGCATTTCACAGATCCAGAACACCACTTGCAAGGCGGTAGACGCTATGTAAGACACGTACCCCTTTTTTATGCGTGTACGTGTACGAAGTGGTGATGCTAACCGTGTACTTAAACTAACCGGCTAAAAAGCCCAAAAGTATACCAGCCAACGGCCCTACCCAAAACCCACCATACCCCGCTTCTAATCACGAAGATAATAGTTTTTTAAGTCACCGACGTTCTGTTTTATATGTATAAGAGAATAAGGACTTTCGTAAATTAGTTTAATTAGTCACTTAAAAATCAATCGTATAGATTTAAAACACAAACGTGACATTTAAATTGCTTTCTAGGATAGAAGTATTTAAAACTCAAATTAGTAGACCAAGACATAGCTCTTAGGGACGACACTCGGACTTACTTAAGGTACACTACATGTGACCGGTACAATGCTCGTTAGTATGTGTATATCCTAGGTGGTTATTTGTTTATAAATTTAAAACAGGATTTAAACGCATCAAAAAACTTATCTAGAATTGCAAGTTTTTTACAAATTAGTTTTGTTCACTCAATAAGTAACAAGGACTTACCGTTCTCAGTTTCATGTGTTGCAGGTTTGTTAGATGAGACCAAGCTATGTGTTGAGTAGGGCGTAATGGGTCAAAATGATTTAGCTGGCGGTTTAGGTAACGAGCTTCTCATTACCATCACATGTTATCGGTTTGGAATGCCCCAACACATAAGTCATTTTCTGTAACAATTTTATATAGTTTATGTCATGTATTCTATAGTTACAAGTTTTACAAGGGGGTTTGCAATAAGCCCGTTTTATATAGAAACTTATGCTTCTACATGATTTTATGATGTATCAAGTATTTTGATATGTTATTAACTATAGATGAATAATGTTTTTTAGAATTTCATGTTTTACGGATAAGCGAAATGTGTTTTACAAAGAAAGAAAAAAGTGCAAGATTATGGGTGAATCAAAATTTATTGGTAAGTCGAGATCATTCGAAAGGATTTTTGGTTTTGTTATGGCGTTTTAGCATCAATGCAATAAATTAAGCGATGGTGCAAGAATGAAATGCAAGAAAATAATGATGATGATGATGATGATGATGATGATGATTATTCTAGAGATAAAAACTACACTTGTTTAGACTAGTTTTGGATATTTAGTTTTGCCCAGTGTGATAATGATTTTAACAAGTTGATTATGATAATTAGATGTAATACAATGTATTGTTCTTAAAACTCGCGACTGATGCAGGTTTTACATACTAGGTCTTAATATTTATAGTGTCTCGCTATACCTATGGTCTACCCTAATGCACTAACGGGCAGTATACCCGGTCGTGTGTAGTGTAGTAAATGGTAAAGCCGAGGTCGTTCCAAGAGCTATGTGTGTCGGATAATTAGTAAGTCTAATTGTCACAGAATATTAATGGTTTCGATAGGGTTTTAATTAATTAAACTACTAATGCAGAATATAAAAGCAAATAAATGGTAGAAGGGAAATCAATAGAGGAATAGTGGTGCTAACCTAGTTAATCCTCCTAACTAGTTATGTCTACGTCTACCTACTTCCAATTACTTCAGGTGGGGTCAAATTCGAGAGGACAGTTGTAATACCTGAATTTCTAAAATTCACAAAAAGACCAAAATACCCTTATGATCAAAAATAAGAATAATTAAATAAACACAATACCAAATGAGCTATGTAAATTCGGAAAACTTATAAGAAAATCACATATGATCCAAATAAATCTTGAATGACTTTATAAAGTTAATTTTATAGATTATAATTTTATAAAATCAATTATGTATTTTCATAATTGGCGAATATATATTAAATAGTTTATTAAAAGAATTTAATTAATAAGAGCCCAATATAAATTTACAAAACTAAGAGTCCATTTATATTAAGTCCAATACATCATAAAGCCCACAAGAAAAATTGGAAAAGTATATATATACATAAATTCGGTTCACATTTATCCCTAAATACCGATTTACACCAAACCGACCTCCAAAACCCTTCACAAATCGATTTCCAGTTTCCAGAGCTTGAGACCATTTTTCTTGGAGAATATTGAAGGTAAAGAAGGTGGGAAAAATAGTGTTCGACGTCCTAAGTTGCTGTAGTGAGCGTGGTGAGTTTTTGAGTGGATTAGGGTTTCGGCGAGTGGTGTTTTTGTGCTTCTTTTGTTCTAACGATTCAAGCTCATCAAGGGTATGTTTCTAATGTTGATTTCAGTCCTATAAGTCATATATAACACATAAAAATTGGCCATGCATGTTTAATATGTCGTATGAAATTATTTGGAATCCAAAACCCTAAAATCGTATATTAATAACGAATGGGTGTATAATATTTTTAGAGATCACGAATTGATTTTTCCAGAAGCTATTCAATGATATAAGACCTGAATAAAATACATATTTGTGAATTCGAAGCTTGTATGAATTGTTTTGAGTTTTATGGGTCGATTAAACATGAAAAGAGGAAGGTTTTAAAAAGGGGCGATTAGGGTTTTTCATGAACTAGGGTTTCCTTGTAATCATTAAAGGTAATTAATGAAGTATTAATGATGAGCTAATGATTGGTTAAACTTAGGGTTAGGGCTTATATTTGAATTATGTCTATTCGGCCTTAAATAAAAGTTTTGGGTTGGTTTTGTAAATTATGAAACTTAAGGGTTATTTTTGTAAACAGTAAAATACTTGTACTAAACGTATAAAAATAAGTGTGGGGTTAAACATGTAATTTTGGATAATTAAAGGCCATTCGAATTGTATTTAATTTATTAGGTGCGTTTGTAAATCCTAAAATCTTTGGGTTAAAAGTGTAAAATCGATAAAGTAAGGTGAGATTGTGAACTTAAAGATGTCAAGGGTGTAATTTGTAATTCTGAGTAATTATGGGTTCAACAAGTGTAAATTGATTTTTGTAGAGACACGCATGAGTTAAGTTAATTTCGGTTTGTTATCATTTACGTTCTAGGTTAACCTTGGAAAATCATTAAAAGAAGTAATATGTGAATTTAATGCGTAATTAGTAATATTTAAAGAGTAGGGGAAACCCTTAAATCTAAATAGAAAGTTGGTGAATTAATGAGGAATACCCTAAAATGTTGAGAATTAAATGCAATAACTAAAATGAGAATATTACGATAAATCTAAAAGTATTAATCGATAAATCTGTTATAATATTAATGATGCTAATAAATATTAAATAAATCATAATCCGTGTAGATTCGTTGAAGGAGACGCGACGTTACATCTCCATATTCCTACATTCGTTTCTTTTCTCTCAATTGCGTTAAGGTACGGATATTCTGTCTTACCTTAAGACACCTATGTTATCGTACATATATTCTGACCTTCTTAGTAAAGGTTCCTTATGATGTTCTTTCGTTAGTCTTTCCTATTTTACTTATTAGGGTTTCCAATGCCATTGCTATGAACCCTTTTTCTGATTGTGTGATTTGTTGCTTATCTGAACTTATGCTTTATGGAACCATGCGATATCGATTTGAACTTTATGTTAGGAAGACTTTGATATGTAATCGATGAACCTTATTATATTTGAATATGAACCTTATGATATGAGATATTGATATGTTCCTTCTTTGAACCATGTGTTTGAATAAGACTTACGTTATAATTGAACTTTTATCCGACTGAGTTAGTTTGGCACCCGAGCCAAATATTTAACTAGTCATGGGGTTCCATGTCCGTGTCGATGATGCACTCGATATGACTCTAGGGCGATAGAGTGATGTTCGCCACGTCCCTTATCATTATTTGTTATGAGCTCGGTTGGTATTATATTACCTATATATATGCATTGGGCGTATGGATGCATCCTAGATCCGATCTATTATCCGATATGAATTGTCGGTGAATGATGTGGGTATGCGAATACGTCTTCACAACTTCGGGAGCTAGCTACTCCAAATTATTTTACGAGATTATTTCTCTATATATGTATGATGTTTCGATATGATATGTTACGGGCTCGAGGTAGTTAACTAAATCAGTATTTGTTATTTCTATGATAAGTATTCGATTATGATTTGGTATGTTCAAATGTTTATGATTATGTGCAAGGCTTATTATATGCTATTATATGTGTTTATGCTTTTGTATGTTTATGTGACTACCGTCGCTATGCTAAGATATGATTAATATGATTAGCATCTTTGTCATCGATATTATGTTAGTTTATCGTTATATGGATTCGTTAATCGTGAGATGAGCGTGCTAGTATGAAAGTGAGTATTCTATAAGTTTCGTATGTATAATTTGTTCGATTAATTTTGGGAAACTTTGTTTATCGTTAGTGTTTTATTGCCTATGTGACCGCCATGTTAAGTTACGCTTATGCTAATATTTGATCCGGAAATGATTCAATTTATGATGCAGTGCATTAACTTGATAATTGCTATGCTATGTCTTTTGCTTATTTAGTTATAGTTTGTCTACTATGTTTCTATTTGTTTGTGAGTCCGCCATGTTTTGGATTGCTATTTCATTGTTGCTTTAATGTTTTAAATGTGTTAAGTGAAGGTTAATTAATTTGTGAATGCCATGTTTATTTGTTGGTAATTGTTTTGTTAGTCATTAGACTCTTCGTTTGGTTTACAAGTAAATGGTTTAAGCATTATGTGGTTGTTTGGTTTACGTATATTTGTGCTTCCAGAATCCTAAAATATCCTTCGTTATTATTTCATTTATTTTCGTTATTAGTATATTTGTTTTGTTTAGTTTTGTTTCGTTATATCATTCCTTTGGGCTTTGTAAGCTCACCGCACTTTTCTTTTCTGCGGCGGTATTAAGCGTTCAAGATAAGCTTATGGGATAGGCGATGCGGGTTGAGAGTAGAGGCAGGCGAGATTCGATTATAGAGATCTTAGATTTATTTTGAAGTTTAGTTATTTATGTTTTCTCTTGAATAATTTTTGTAAGGTTTTCGCTTTTGTTTAGTTAAAGTTCTGATATGAAACCGTATTGTGATATCTTTACCCTTGTCAGGTCGGGGTGTTACAACAGCATTTGGTCAATTCGCCTAACCTATTAGCAAAGATGCCACCACGGGAGAAATCGGTAGCCGTCATAAGTCCTGTTGTTCCCGGTCCCCTAAGCCGAGTCATTAAGTACCGCTACATGCTAGATTCTAAATAGTGAGTGCCGGCCGTTAGGAACTTAGACACTACACCCCTAATTCTTAAGTTCATCCAAGCGATAGGTGATCGGTTGGTCAAATCGCACAAGTAGAAAGTGGTCGTCGGTTGGTCATGTCTTACCCTTCCGTCTCGATCCGCTCACCTAGGGTCGGTTGGTCACATCTCCTAGGCAATTGGCCTCTATCACCATTCAAAATACCGAACCGGGGTGACTACCAAAGAACTATGCATGCATACACTTAGAAATAATTGTACGGAAGTAAAGGTAAACGCAAACAAAACAATTAAGGAATCATAACTAGGCTAGCACCAAAGGGTGCTTAGCGCTCATATTAATCATACACATCAATTCAATATTCAAAGGTACAAAATACATGAATTGAAAGTAAAGAAATAATAAGCGCTAAAGCTTATCGTAATGGTGTGACTTCTCCTTGGAAGCAACTCCGTATGCTTCCCTAGACCTCCTTGAGCTTTTTCCCACGTTCTCGAGTGTTTTGTGTGGAATGGGATGATTTGAAATCTTTGGAATTTGTGGGGTATTTATAGGCGGTGCGGGTTACAGGCGTAACCAATAGATGAGTTCGCCGTAACCTTCATTTCTCGTAAATGCACTAGATGCGCTAGTTACGGCGTAACCTAAGAAGTGGTTACGCCGTAGTCTTCAATAAACTCGGTTACGTCGTAAGTGTTGCGATGAGTTACGGCG